>JAVALU010000316.1:0-55000 GCA_030770095.1 Gila robusta
AAAACAAGGAAAATTGTGCATGTATTAAAGTTAATTTGTTACTCTGTCTACAGTAATCAGTATTTTAGTGAAAATGTGTCTGTTGTTGGCAGGTAATCCTCTCTGTGTCCTGTCTGTGGTTATTTACAGTCCTGAACAACATCACACAATTAAAATGTGTGTGTGTGTGTGTGTGTGTTTCTACTACGTGCACATGCTTGAGTTTAATCTCATTACTGATGTCTAAGAACAGACACACACCTATAACAGTACAAGATCATGTTATTAAAGGCGTTAAAACACTCTCTGGTGATAATCAGTGTTAGAGTTACATAATCGGATTACTTTTTTCAAGTAACTAGTAAAGTAATGCATTACTTTAAAATCTACAACTAAATATCTGAGCTAAGTAACGCAAGTTACTTTGTTTTCACATGTATTGACTGACAGCTCTCCTGTCCTCATGTTGGGAGAGTCGTAAGTGCGTAATATATTAGTAAGGCTTATTCATTTCAGTTTTGCTGAGAAAAGGCCTTTACATTTACCAAAAATAGTACAAGTAAGCCCCGCCCACGGGAGAAAAGTAACGCAACAGTTACAAAACATATTACTTTCAATAAAAAGTAACTAAGTAATGCAAAATTGTAACTAGTGTTGTCAAATCGATTAATCACGATTAATCACATCTAACATAAAAGTTTGTAAATATATATGTGTGTGTATGTGTAACTGTGTATATAAATATATATATATATATATACAAACTTTTGTGTTAGATGCGATTAATCGCGATTGTGGCGTGCTGTCAAATCAATTAATTGCGATTACTTGCATCTAACATAAGTGTGTGTGTGTGTGTGTGTGTTTATTTATTTCTGTAGCTCAAAGAGTAGAGCTTGCAACGCTAAGGTCATGGGTTCGATTCCCAGGGAAAGCAAGAACTGATAAGAATGTAAAAGTGTACCTTGAAATGCAATGTAAGTCGCTTTGGAAAAAAGCATCTGCCAAAAGCATAAATGTAAAATATATATATATACATACATACACTTATGCATTTGGCAGATGTTTTATCCAAAGCGACTTACATTGCATTTCAAGGTACACTTTTACATTCTTATCAGTTCTTGCTCTCCCTGGGAATCGAACCCATGACCTTGGCGTTGCAAGCGTCAGCGCGCTACTGTTTGAGCTACAGGAAACTATATTTATAATCTTTTTGTGTTAGATGTGATTAATCGCGATTGTATCTAGTGCTGGCAAATCGATTAATGCGATTAATCGCATCTAACATAAAAGTTTGTAAATGTGTATATATGTGTGTGTGGGTGTATGTATGTATGTGTATATATATATATATATATATATATATATATATATATATATATATATATATATATTTTTTTTTTTTTTTTTTTTTTTACATACATTCCAAAAACGATGTATAAATAATGTTTTTGTACTTTGAGAATGTTAGCTACTAGCGTTCTGTTGACTGGCTAGCTGAACTAGCTGTTTGTGTAACGCTGATTTTGTCTGCTTTATCTGTAGTTAGGGGATGGCGGTAAACGTTTACTCCACATCGATGACCATCGAGAACCTGAGCAGACATGATATGCTGGCTTGGGTCAACGACTCGCTTCACCTCAACTACACCAAGATCGAGCAGCTCTGCTCAGGTACGCTATTAGCGCTGAAAGCAGTCGCGCGAGTCCAGGGCCGTACGCAGGGTTTTCTAAATACAGAGGTCCCAGGTGGGATCTTGCTAGGGGGGGTTGGGGGCATGCATTACACACACACACACACACACACACACACACACACACACACACACACACACACACACACACACACACACACACACACACACTTTGATTTTCCTGATCTACATGTGCATTTTAAGGTGTTTGAAGGCCAAAAGTCACACAAAAAAATCACACAAAAAAAAGATTCA
The DNA here is from genome assembly GCA_030770095.1 of Gila robusta. NCBI lineage: Eukaryota > Metazoa > Chordata > Actinopteri > Cypriniformes > Leuciscidae > Gila > Gila robusta. The sequence goes on from JAVALU010000316.1 coordinate 1,931, forward strand.
CAGATTCTTAAACATGAGAATCAGTTTAAATGTCGCAATGAATGATCCACACTACAAAATGGAAATGCAGAATGTTTATGGTTATGCTTATTGTTGACAAAACACAATCACATATTACAAACAGGAATGGCCTTAAAGGTCCCATATTGTCAAAACTGAAACATTTGACCATGCGCTTACATCCTTAAAATAGGCCCTGTGTGTTTGCTGATGTTTGCTTTTGGCTTGCTTAGTTGGGGACATTAAATTTAACATTTAATTTAATATTCAACAATATTATTATTGATCTCCTGCATTGACACCATTATATGAGAACTGAGCTGGACGTTGAAGAAAAATGCGATATGTGATAACTCATTAAATAATGCGATGTGCGATACGATAATGCTCAAAGTGTGTAAAATAGATTTAAATTATCTTTAAAATATCTTTAAAATGATATAACCTACATACGTGTTTCACATTCTTTTTGTGACAAGAAAACATCCCTACAACTTCTGAGTGTTTTACTGTCGCATAAGAAGTTTTATTTTAACATCAGTTTCAGGTTATCATACATTAGGATTATTTAACAACAGAAACTGAATAATCAAATGTAAAAATAAACACTTCTTAGTTTTCACTGTATGAATTAAATATATCCTGATTCTTATTAAAGCTACAAAAGTGAGTGATTTTCTTTGTCTTTTGTTCACGACGTCAGTTATTGCAAGCCGTAGCGATATGCATATCGCGATATATACATTTGCAATATTTCGATAATTTTGATATATTGTGCAGCCCTAATATGTACTAAATTAATAACTTTTTTACAACAAAAATGAAACATCACTGAACTTACTTAAGCTGGACTGTGACGCTATTTTCTTCTGGAAACAAACTTTGTTGCATTATTTTCCTGTTGTCTCTGTAAAGCTGCTTTGAAACGATCTGTGTTGTAAAAAGCGCTGTATACTAAAGCTGACTTCTGTTGGTGGCGTTCCTCAGGTGCGGCGTACTGTCAGTTCATGGACATGCTGTTTCCCGGCTCTATTCTGCTGAGGAAAGTGAAGTTTCAGGCCAAACTGGAGCACGAATACATCAGCAACTTCAAAGTGTTGCAGGCGGCGTTCAAGAGGATGAGCGTCGACAAGGTGAGGCCGCTAGTTCACCTGGGAAACATTCATCGCTAGGAGTGTAACGACACCCTCATGTCACGATTCGATGCATATCACGATACTGAACTCACGATACCATATTATTACGATACTCCAAGACATATAAAAGGTAGATGTGATTAATCAATTTGACGGCACTAATTGTAACACGTTACTTTCCCCAACACTGTTAGCACGACAATTTAGACTCGTATGATAATAAACAACACGAAGATTGACTGATACGCTGTAAAAAAAAAAATAGGACTGTACATTTTATGTTAAAGTGTAACTTACTTGACATTTCTTTGTAACTGTTTGTCAAATTTACTAGTAATTTCTGAGTGAAAACTGTTTCAAAGTGAATCCTACACTGGATCTGTTACAGAAAACATTAAGGAAATGTAAATATTATAGGAATGTTACTTTCGAATGTTCTTTTACACTAAGTAGTAACATTTAAATAAATAAAATGTATTCAATTCATTTATTTGTATAGCGCTTTTCACAATACACATCGTTTCAAAGTTCGTGTTCGATTCGATACATATCACGATACTGAACTCATATTATTGCGATACTACAAGACATATGATAAAACGTGAACAAAAAACACCCTGTTGATTAAAATGCTAAATTTGATTTTACATTGTATGTGTAAATTAATAGACTTGGACTTTGTGCTGGAAACCCAATGAACAATAGAGACACCAGAATAAAAATATTATGATTCTGAAGCTGAAAATGCAGAATCATTTTATTACTGACTCTGTCACTCACTAGATATATTTAAAATAATGTATAGGCCACTTTTACTGGTAACATCAGACATTTGGCATTATAAGGACCCACAAATATGCATTATTATATGTATATTCAACATTATATATAGTAGTTTAATGTAGTACTGACACTAAAACTCTGAAAACTTGAATTTTTTCCCTTTTTATTTTGGGTGAACTATCCACGATACATATTTTTTGCATTTTTGTATTGCGATATATTGTTACATCACTTCCTTCTTACATGTAATTCTGATTTCAGATCATTCCAGTGGAGAAGCTCGTGAAAGGGAGGTTTCAGGACAACTTCGAGTTTGTTCAGTGGTTTAAGAAGTTATTTGACGCCAACTACGACGGGAAGGAGTACGACCCTCAGTTTGCTCGACAAGGCCAAGACATCACACCTCTTCCCAACCCAGGTGAAGTCATTTTCCACAAATCCAAGAACTCCTCCAGAGCGGCAGGTAACCCGACGCACACACACACCACACACACACACACCCCCTCCGCACGCGTGTGTCTGTGTGTGCTTCGCTCGCCTGCGTTGAGTCTCTGCGAGAAACCTTCTTAAACTGATGGTTTTTGTGTTTGTTTTCAGGCTTGAATTTGTTTCGGATTTGATCTTGTGTGTTCTGGCTCTCGATTTTCTGTTTGATTCTTTTTATTGATGCTTTTCAACAAGAGAGATAAAAAAATATATAAATTAATTAAATAAATCAGCATTTATTTTATTATTATTTTATTATATATATTAACTACACACACACACATTTATTTTATTACTTTTTATTTAGATATATAATAGAAATAATAATAAAATGAAAACAAAGAAGATATATTATATATATATATATATATAATTTTATTAATAATATATATTATATATAAAAGAAGATATATATATATATAGTATATTATATTATTTTATTTATTTATATATAATAGTATATATATTATTTAATTTTTTTTTAAACATTCTTGTTTTATTATTATTTTGTGATATATTCTTTAATATATATATATATATATATATATATAATATATTTCAATTTTAATTCAGTTTTATTTGAATATATATTCTTTATTATTAACCTTTTTTATTTATTTCTTTATTATATACAGTAAACAAAAATATAAAGATAAACAAAAATAATAAGAACGAAGAACAAATATGTATGTTTATATAAATAATAACAATAATGATAATAAATAAATGTTAATACATAAAATACAGAAACAATAATAAGGAAGAGTAAAAAGAAAGAGAGAAAGGGATAAAAAAACCTTTGCACCAACGTACACAATAACTACTAACTGTAAGGAAATGAAAATAGAGTTTTTCTTGTGCTCCGTTTCTGGGCTTTGGATTTTAAGTGTGTGTTCATCATGGAATGGATCTTGAATTTCCATTGGCTGACGAATGAGCCTCTGCTCTGTGATTGGCTGCTGTGTGAAGTGGTGTGTTGTGATTGGCTAATGACTTTGTTTTCATATATAGGACCGCAGCGGACATCACCGACGGCACCGAAAACTATGCCCGCCCCCCCGCGTGTCATAAGCTCCGCCCCCTCGACTGGAATAAGGCGGAACATCCCGATAACACGAAACGGAGGCGGCGACGCCGAGATCATGGAGCTCAATCAGCAGGTAAAACTTTACTTCATTTGATGCTTTTTATAACGTTTTTACAAATACAGAAGGAGGTTAGAAGGAGATACAAATTTATAATTTATATATATATATATATATATATATATATATATATGTTTAACTCTGAACACAAGCATGAGCCAATGAGAAGTGCAGAATGCAGCTTAATTTAAATATGCATGTATTTTCAATAGTGCTGGGCAACGATTAATCGCATCCAAAATAAAAGTTTGTTTACATAATATATGTGTGTGTAGTGTGTACAATTATTTTGTATATATAAATACACACATATGCATGTATATATTTAAGAAATATATTTAATATATTTTTTATATAAATAACACATTTTTCTTAATATATACATGCACATATTTGTATTTATATATACAAAATAATCATACTCATACAAAACACATCACAATTCATTTGATTAGCATTCAATTGATTATTAACCAACCAGAATTTATTAAGTACTAAAGTACAGACAAAACATAAATAAGATTAAGCAACTACAAAAAAATGAAGGAAAATTAAAATTAGTGTCATTGAATCATTCATTAAGCATGTTTTTATCCTGCAGCTGATGGATCTGAAATTGACGGTCAACGGTTTGGAGAAAGAAAGAGATTTTTACTTCAGCAAACTCAGAGACATTGAGCTGGTGTGTCAAGAGCACGAGAGCGACACGAACCCCGTCCTCGGCAAAGTCTTGGAGGTCCTCTACGCCACAGAGGTGACGTGCATTGAAACACAGGCGCTGTTAATGCAATGCATTGTGGTCAGTTAGTGCAACTAAACATGCTAATAATGTCATTCATTTAACCATTGCATGACATCAGATTTATGAAGTATTGCATTTTTTTCTTTTTTTCTTTTACACATGACGTCATTAAGCACCTTGTACAAACCCTGGGTTGTGGTCACTGTTTAAGTACTTGAATTTGACTTTTGGAAATTTAAGTCCTGGAAAACCCTTGAAAGCTTGAATTATTGAAAGACAAGACAATATATGGGAAATATATTTTTAATTTTATTGATAAAACAATCTTTTCACACAAAATCAACGCTGCAGCCCGTCTGATATAGATATAGAGGCATTTCGCACGGCTATGAGTGTGATATTGCTCATTAATATCCAAGTATATGATACATCTTTTATTCTTCAAGTCAATCATATATTCATGAGACAAAAAATCAGTTTAAATAAGGAAAGCGATATCTTTATCATCGTATCTTTTCAGTGGTTAAAGTTTCCAGTCATTGCTTGTGCTGCACTTTATTTGTACCGTTTTGTTTTATTGGTTTATTTTTATGTAACGTTTTTTAAGAATTTAAAAGATAATAAAGAAAGATATTGTTTGATAAGTGAGATCTCTGATTGTAGTCCTTAAAAACAAAAAAAACAAACAAAAGTTGTGCTTGAAAAGTCCTGGGATTTGATTTGACAGTATCTGTACGAGCGCTGACAAACGTAATGTTTATTGATATCTGGTTTGTTTTTCAGGATGGTTTTGCGCCTCCGGAAGACGAAGAGATTGACGATCAGCCACGAGATCAGGATGAATACTGATCAATCCTCTTCCTCACTGCAATCCCATCATTCTCTCTCTCTCTTCATCCTTCCTCCACGCCGTCTCTCTTTTCTCTCTCTCTTTTACACTCCAGCAGACACCGGGGCGTGTTGTGATAGGCTAATAGACTGAGTAGGGGTGTGTCTATGCTAATGAGGTGTGTGACGCTGATGTTTTATTGGCTGTGGGTTTTAATTAAGAGTCCAGATGACTCGAGCACTGAACCTGAAACTGAATGATGATGCAGTGACACTTTCACACACTTTCTCACACACACACTGATCTTTTGCGGTGCTGATGTAGCTGACACACACAGCCAAGGCTATTGACTAACAGTTTTTTTATTTGAGCTCCAATCAGCTAATTTATTAGAGAGTTTGATGCGGATGTTTTTTTTTATATATATCTATGATTTTCCCTTAACTTTAGAAGGGTTTTTAGTTGCAATGAATTAAGTGGACGAGTATGGAAACCGATGGAAACTTGTTTCCGCCAAGGAATTAAAAAATAAATAGGTAATTGTGACTTTTTATCGTATAATTCAGACTTTATTATTCTGAAAGTTTTGATTTAAAAAAGGCAGAATTTCAAGGTGATAACTCGCAATTGCACAATTTAGTTTTTTATTCTGTGGTGAAAACGAAATATACTATGGAAGCTTGTTTCTGCCATTGAATAAAAAAATAAAGGCAATTTTTTCCATACCACACATTTTTTTTTCTTGCAATAGCGAGTTTATATTTCGCAGTTCTATTCATAACCTGCAATTTTACACATTTTTTTGTCTCGTAATTGCAAGAAAAAAGTCAGAATTGCTAAATATAAACTCGCTATTACAAAAAAAATCTGAATTGCAAAATATATAATCACTATTGCAAAAAAAAGTCAGAATTGCAAAATATATAATCACTATTGCAAAAAAAAGTCAGAATTGTGAAATATAAAAAAGCTGTTGCGTGGAAAAAAGGTAGAATTACAAAACAAAAACTCGCTATTGCGGAAAAGTCAAATTGCAAAATATAAAACTCGCTATTACAAAAAAAAGTCAGAATTGCAAAATATATAATCACTATTGCAAAAAAAGTCAGAATTGCAAAATTTTAAACCACTATTGCGAAAAAAAGTCAGAATTGCAAAATATAATAAAAAGGTAGAATTGCAAAACAATTGCAAAATATAAACCCGCTATTACGAGAAAACCGTTAGAATTGCGAAATACTGTATAAACTCGCTATTGCAGGAAAAATTGCATGATAAAAAAATCTGAATTGTGAGTTATTAACTTGCAATTGTGAGAAATAAACTGAATTTTGAGATACAAAAAGACACAATTACTTAATTTTTTTAAAAAAAAATTTTCGTGACAGAAACGAGTTTCCCTAGAAAGCTTCTCTGATAAAATCGCAGACAGGCTGAATCCACATGAAATGTCCATCAACATGTGCTCTCCTGATCTGGCTGTGCTTCTGCTTTCACTGTCAGACCAGGATCACGTGTTGAGAAAGTACACTGAGTCTTATGTTTTTTACAATCGCTACGACACATTTTCTCAAAAACTTCGGTCACTTTCTCAAAACTCTCCCCAGTTTTCAGCTTTGGCACAGCGGTTCATTTCACATTCAAAACTAACCAAAACACTTCATGTCTCAAAGTCCTTCTTCCAGAACACTAGCAGAGAGTTAGCTCACTTTCCCACTCATTAAACACTAACAACAGGAGCATTATACACTGATTGCTTGTGTAAATGTTCTTAACGAGAATGACACTCTCCTGTTTACAGTTCACTGCTGTTTGTTACATAGCGCATGTTTACATTACAATAAAATATTGATAAATATACCCTTTTGTATAGATAGTAATGAAACTGAACCTGTGTGGGTGTTCAGATACACTTAATGTTATAATAGCATTTCATTTTTTAGATTCGGAATACTGTGTAAATGTTGCAAATAATTCAGTTTTTCATTATGTTCGGTTTAATTGAGCCGTTTGTAAACGTGTAAACTGGCTTGAGTTTTGCTGCTGTTTGAAATGTATTCATGTAATTTGACAGATGTCGTCATTGAATGCATTTCGTGCCAAAGCGATTAATAATCCTCAGTTTATCCACAGTTATCCTTATATAAGTGACCGAGAAATGTGTCCTAGTGACTGTAAAAAATGTTGTTTGTGTGTGTGTGTGTGTGTGTGTGTGTTTTCTCAGTAATTGCTGATAAATCATTATTATTAGTGCAGGTGTGAGAGTTTTATTTATTTATGAAGGAAACCGTGAAACGGCATCAATAAGAACAACTAACACTAAATGAAAATGGCAAAGAAAACCATTACTAATGTTTAACTGACTGACAACATGGAACAGAGTTTTTTAGCTGCTATATTTTAATTTAACATTGCATTCTCTGTCTTTGTTTTATTGCACAGATATCACAGGTTGATTTTGATTGACAGGACCTGTGTCATTAACCCTTTCACCCGTGCTGTCGAATGCAAACAAGCATCCATTTGGAGTTTTACTATGTAAAATAAAAATGTGTGCGGGGAATGAAAGACACGCGTGTTCACTGCTTTATTTACACTATACTGCTGGTTTTCAATCCACTGTTCCAATAGATATATAGACATTGATAAATGGACAAATAATAATTAAGAGAGCATCCGCTATAGATATGTATACATATGTATATGTGCATCTATGTTTATATATCTATGGCACCCACTATAATAAATATGTACACTATATGATGTTTGAAAAGGTCAAAGCGATGAACTTGAGTTTTGCTGTGTAGTTTTACTTTATTGAGGGAAAATAAAACATAACAATCGAGCTTAATGAAGGTTTTTGTTAAGATGCAGTGACCTGGAAATATTATGTGTAAACAAAAATTCATATTTGAAAATAAAATTCAGTTATATATTGAATATATTGAAAATTTAATTCAGTTAAGATTAATTAAAAAGGATAATTTTTCAACGTCTTTAAAATAATCTTGTGAAACCGAAAACTACAGTTTTTGTTCAAAACACATCAATAACAAACGCAAATGCATATTCAAAAGTACACATGAGCTGGAGCAACGTCATTAACGGCACAACTTCAAACGCAGAATCTCTTTCCCAAAGAGTCACGTGCTGCTCATCGGCGCTTCCGATTGGTCAACTAGCTTTGCTATGCGGCCGTGCTAGCAGGTTTACTGGGATATCAAGATTATTACATTAATATTTCCAGACTGGTGGATAAGGATTTGTAATACGTACTACATGTCAGTTATGATTAGTATGTTTTCATGGAATAATATACTAAACAGACAGCACTACTAGCAAATTTAGCCGCGAGCCGTATAGGAATGGTCTAATATAAAACTTACTATTAGTTACTCACGCTGGGCCGGAAGTACCCAGAGTGGACGCGCTGAAACAGGAAGTAGTTCCTCTCACAGCAATCAGACGTGGCATAAGAACCGTTCGTTTGATCCGAAAAACACTGTTGATTATAAATTATCATTTAATTCGTTCAGATCGAGATTATGGCCTCTGGTGTAGGGAAATGGGAAGTGGTGAAGAAAGGAAAGAAACAGAATGTCAGCAGCGGCTCCGGAGGAAAAACTCAGGACAAGAAACCAGGCAGGAAAGCGCTGAGAGAGGCCAACATTAGCCAAAACCGTAAGAAAAACACATAAATACAGCAGAAACACGCTCGGATGGTTCCTCACAGGACACACGGCTGTCAGATCTGTTTATTATTAATACTTCTACACACAAGCAAATAAATGCCATCGTAATATACTTTAAAAATCACTTGACGGCGATCGTGATTTTCTTTGAAGCATCTTGGAGCAAACGCTATAAGCTAATGTTAGTCATTTATTTATTAACGTTACAAATGTCAGTGAACGTTTCTGATACTGGTTTAGTTTGATCAGTAACTCAGAGATAAACACGAGCAGATTACAGTTAAACTCTGAGGAGATTCAAAACCAAACAAGATCAGCTGAGCAGAGAAGACTGACAGCGGCCCACACACACTCATAATTAGCTTTTAAGTTATTAACTATAATTTTTATTATTTAGAGAAATAAATTGGCTAATGCATCAGGAAGAAATGCACTTAAATTCAGTATTTATGTAACATTTATTTAAAAATACAATATAAATTTAATATCAAAATATATTAAACTCAATATTTAGGTTGTTTCTCAGATGAAATTACAACCAAAACAGAAAAAGTGTGCATATATATATATATATATTTATATATATCCAATAGTACGATATATACACACACACACACACACACATATATATCCAATAGCACGATATATATACACACACATATGCGCGCTTTGGCAACATTGTGATACACAGTCATGCTAATAAAGCTAATTTCAAATTGAAAAAATTGAAATTTATTTTAAAATCACAGTGATCAGGACGTCATTGTGTGTATGTGTGTGAGAGAGAGAAAGGGAGAGAGAGTGAGTGTGTGTGTGTGTGAGAGAGAGTGTGTGTGAGAGAGAAAGAGAGAGAGTGTGTGTTTGGGTGCGCATGTTTGTGGAGTAAGAGTTGCACAATGTGTGTAACAGGGCATCAGCTATAAGGCTCCTCTCTCTCGTCTCAGTGTTTCTCTCTCTCTCACACACACACACTCTCACTCACACTCTCTCTCTGTGCTGTCAGACGTGATGTCCGAGACCATCTTCGACGGCTTTGAGAAGATGAAGAGGCAGAATAAGGAGCAGGTTCCTCCTCCGGCCGCCGACTCTCAGCAGAAGAAGCCCAGCGCTGGGAAACAGCCCAAGAAACTCCCCGCCAGCGGCAGCTCCAAACACACGCAATACAAGACACTGGAGGAGGCCGTCAAAGCCGTGAGTACACACACACACACACATCTGGTTTTCTATCTTTGTGGGATTCTCCATAGACTCAATGGTTTTTATACTGTACAAACTGTAAATTCTGTCTCCTTACACTACCCGACCTCTAAACCTACCCATCACACACACACACACTAACCCGACCCCTAAACCAACCCAACACGCACACTAAACCTACCCATCACACACACACACCCACACACTAACCCGACCCCTAAACCTACCCATCACACACACACACACACACACTAACCCGACCTCCAAACCAACCCAACACGCACACTAAACCTACCCATCACACACACACACCCACACACTAACCCGACCCCTAAACCTAAACATCACACACACACACACACTAACCCGACCCCTAAACCTAAACATCACACACACACACACTAACCCGACCCCTAAACCTACCCATCACACACAGACACACACACTAACCCGACCCCTAAACCTACCCAACACGCACACTAAACCTACCCATCACACACACACACAGACACGCACACACACTAACCCGACCCCTAAACCTACCCAACACGCACACTAAACCTACCCATCACACACAACTTTCTGCATTTTTACATTTACCAAAAACTAACTCTGAATGATTTATAAGCTTGTTTCCTCACTTTAGGTCAGGGGTCGGCAACCTAAGGCACGCGTGCCAACACTGGCACGCGGAGGGTTAATCGCTGGCACGCAAGCGGGGGGGGGTATGGCACAGTGATGAACTCGGAAACTTAAAAATGGCACTTTATGACAAATAGGTTGCCGACCCCTGCTTTAGGTCCACAGTGACACGAGTCCCCATGAGTGTGTGTGCATTCAGGTTTAAGTCCCCACTGGGATAGAAAAACATACGCCCCCACACACGTGTTTAATGTCAGGGGCTTATGAAATCTTACCGTGTGTGTGTGTGTGTGTGTGTCTCAGCTGGACGTGGTGGAGTTGAAGCAACAGCTGGAGAAAAGTCAAAGCCTGTTTCCCGAGAATCCTTCGGTCTGGGTGAAGGATCTCGCCGGATACCTGAACTACAAGCTCCCGGCTCCAGAGTCAGACCCCACGCTCAGCAGCTACGGCCACGGTGTGTGTGTGTGTGTGTGTGTGTGTTATAATCACAGGACCACCTGAAAAAATGTTGTTTCCCATTAAAATATGACGCAGAAAAGAACAACATTGATCATAACAGTCAGAAATGTTTCATGAGCAGCAGATCAGCATGTTACAATGAATGCATGTAGACTAAATAGGAACTAGCTTTAAAGCATTAGTTCACTTCAGAGTTAAAATCTTCTGATAGTTTACTCACACACACGTCATCCAAGATGTCCATGTCTTTCTTTCTTCAGTGGAAAAGAAATGAAGGTTTTTGAGGAAAACACTCCAGGATTTTCTCCATATAGTGACTTCAATGGAGTCCAACGGGTCGAAGGTCCAAATGTGAGTTTCAGTGCAGCTTCAAAGTCTCGACACGATCCAGCCGAGGAATAAGAGTCTTATCTAGACAAACCAGCGCTCATTTATAACTAAATAAACATTTATATACTTTTAACCACAAATGCTGGTCTTGCACAAGCTGTGATGCGACACACATTACGTAATCAGGTTGAAAGGTCAAGCGTGACGTAGGCGTAAGGTCGTGTGTCCACTAAAGCGTTTTTTCACGCGGCTGGCGTATTTTTCCAATTGTTTTCAATGGGAGCGTCGCGTTTTTTAAACGTCATGAGCGTAACGAGGAGCGCCGCGTTTTCTTCACGCTGAAGCGCTGAGCGCCCGACGTTTTTTACTGGTCGCCGAGAGTTGAAGAATGTTCAACTTTGGGTAAAACGCAGCGCTCATCACTGTCACTTTTTATCCAACCGTCCAATCACAGTGGAGGAGGGGCGGGACTAATACCACACCGACCAACCGCCACATTCTGCTTGTTCAGCGTCAACAGATGACAACAAGAAGCATAATAACGGAACAAAATAACTTAAAACAAGAGCCAGAGAAAATACGTTACATTGTATCGACATTTTAATATAGAATCAACACAAAAACAAAATATGTGTGAAATTAGATACTAGTAACACTTTCGCAGTTATTACGTATCATAACAAGCAAAGTGTCTCAACTGAAAAAAAAAATGCTGCGCTGCCAAAACGCTCTCAAGCGCCCATAGCTAGGCGTTTTCAGCAGAGCGTCTAGTGTTTTCAGCTGGCTAAAAACGCTTTGGTGGACACACGGCCTAAGAACCGACCCAGTGTTACAAAGCCAACGTGCAAAGACTAAGTCAAACGCCATTTACAAAAAAAAAAAAAAGGTAAAACAACGATGTCGGATGATTTTGAATTTGAAGGAGAAAATGAGATGGGAGTTATTCACCCTACGTCAACCTTTCCAACCTGATTACGTAATGCGTGAAATCGTGGACGTGCAAGTCGAGCATTTGTGGTTAAAAGTATATAAATGTTTATTTTGTTATAAATGTGCGCTGGTTTGTCTAGATCAGACTCTTATTCCTCGGCTGGGATCGTGTCGAGACTTTGAAGCTGCACTGAAACTCACATTTGGACCTTCGACCCGTTGGACTCCATTGAAGTCACTATATGGAGAAAATCCTGGAGTGTTTTCCTCAAAAACCTTCATTTCTAATTTCAACTTGTGACGTGTTGGATGACGTGTGTGAGTAAATTATCAGAAGATTTTATTTCTGAAATGAACTAATCCTTTAAATTTTCGTTACAAGCTGTTCACACATTGGCAATAAAAAAAAAAGCGATTAATAGGAGAAAATTCTTACATATAACCCATTTAAAAAAAAAAAAAAGCAATGTGACTTTTTGGACCAAACCCAACCCAATGTCACAAGACTCCAGTGGTTAATCTGTGTCCTGCAGGAAAACTGTGTTTTTGATCTGGTCTAATGCTGTGTTTGTGTGTCTAGATTACCCATACTGCCTTGCTGGGAAGGAGCTGAAGGGTATTATTAAAAACCTGCTGGGTAAATGTTCAGACACGCTGCCCGAGTTCTTCGATCACTGCGTGTTCACCATGATACGAGAACAGGACCGACAGCCAAGTGAGTCGAGTCACGTTTATTTACACGGCACTCTCGGACTGGTCGTTCGGTGTGTTTTGTATTTAGTGGTCATGTGGTTTCGGCCATTTGTTCCCCAGTTTCCGTGTGTGTTTGTCTCACACAGTTGCTGTGTTGTGTATTAGATGTGTGAGTCAGTGTGTCTCAGTTCCAGGAATAATGATGTTCAGTGATGTTCTTGCTAGACCTAATCAATCATGAATTTTGTGCTGACGATTAACTGTCATACAAATAATTGTGTTTAATGATATATATATATATATTATTAGGGATGCACAATATATCATCCGCCATATCGGCATCAGCTGATATATGTTAATTAAATGTTGATCGTTATCGGCCCGATTAGAAAATGTTGCCGATATATTAAAGCCGATAAATAATGTGTAATTTCCTTCAGCTGAGACACTTCAGACGCACTGTTCAACATGATGGATTTGAATTGCTTGAAATATGATTGGAATTAATTCAAAAAGGAAAATACAGTAAAGTGCGACATGCAAGTCTGTTATATCGGCTATATAAAATTATAATGTGAACATCATTATAATTGTGTGTGTGTGGGACATGGCTTTTGTTTTTGTAATCAGGCTCTCGTAAATTGATTGGCCAATATATTGTTTTTTGGCTTTCAAATATAAAAAAATATCAGTATCGGCCAAAAGTTTCATATCAGTGCATCCCTATTATACTTAATAAAAATGAGTCTACAGGCTTTCATAGACTGTCTGGGAAGGTCTCTTTTTTTAAAGTTTCGTTATAAGTTTTGTTCACACATTGTCAATACAAAAAGCAATTAATACATGAAAATTCTTACATGCAACCCCTTTAAACGTTTAATTTTCTCTTATTTGAATGTCAAAATGTGATCAGTTTAAACTGCACATTTATTGCGGTTATCTCTGCGCTAATAACTGCAGTAATTGTGTGTTTCTGCGGCTCTGGCAGGTGAATCTCTGCATGGCTACAGGATGTGCATTCAAGCTGTCATGCAGGACAAACCCAAAATCGCCACGCTGAACCTCGCCGACGTGAGTCAAACTCTACACACCATCATTAACCTCAGCTGGGTCACTGATAGGGCTGGGTATACATTCTGATGGATTCAATTTGATTTTTGATTTCGATTTCCGATTCAACTCAATGAATATAGATTTAATACAAATCCTATATTTATATTAAAAAAAAAAGAACCGTGAACATAAGTTTACAAGTGGTTAATTAATACAAAGAAATTAAGTGTATATTAAACTCATTTTATTTTAGGTACATTAAAACAGAACCCAACTCTATATTTCAAATGCATACAATGAATAGACAGGATTTTGATGCAAGATGAAAAATTGAAGCTGAAAATTGGACAAGTCACATGCCTTGATCAAACAGGATCAGGTTATTTTATGTTTATGATAAAACAAATATAAAATCTCACCGCTTAAGCTGTAACATGCAAGCCTATGAACAGTGGAGGAAAACTAATACTGGCTTCTGGGTGATGGATAAATATGGGAAAAAAATAGATTTGTGGCCTTTGAGAATTGAGTTTGAATCAACCACCGCTTAATCGAAGAATTTTTATTTATTTTTTGCCAACTAATAGACGCTCTTATGACATTGTTTCATGCAATGAAAGTGTTTTTGTAGTTAAATGAGCTGTGTGTGACCTCTTTACAGCACCTGGAGCTGCTGCGCTCGCATCAGAACCGGCCCGTCACGTGTTTGACCATCATGTGGGCGCTGGGTCAGGCGGGCTTCTACGACCTCGGCCAGGGCATCAGAGGTGAGCGGTGTTGAGGAATCATTGAGAAACATCTGCTGATGTGTGTAACTGCACTTTCTCTTGGGACTGAACACGACCAGCAAGACTGAAACTTGTGAACTTTATGCTGGTTTTCCTCATTGCTCTGAAAGGCCTCATATTCAACACGTTTTTATTTGTTTCTTGCACCAAATACATAAAACTTGTCCATGTATCTTTTTCCAACACTGTTCTTATCTAGTATTGAACTGACTGTTTTTGCTGCTGTACCTTTAAGTATTCTGTGCGTAAATCATAATCTCCATTCAAACACCCACATGATCTCATTCCTAAATGACAGTGATTCGGCTCTGTCTATCGGTAGTGATCAAAATAGAGGAAATCACCTTTTAAAAGTAACTTGAAGCTTCAAATAAAATTTGTTTTGATTACTTTGTTACACCAGTAGGTGTCGACAAGTGACTGAATGATTCAATGACAAACATTTTTTTAACAATCAAGAGATTTGTTCAATAATGCTGATTCTTCCATTAATGAAACAAGTGAAGACTTTACGAGTGAGTCATTGAATCATTCATTCAAGAGATTTGTTTAAAAACACTGATTCATCCATTAATGAAACAAGTGAAGACTACGAGTGAGTCATTGAATCATTTAATCAAGAGATTTGTTTAAAAACACTGATTCATCCAGTAATGAAACAAATTAAGTCTTTACGGCATTTAATCATTTGTTCAAACAGATTAAAAAAAAGTGATGATTCTGAGTTTACCCAGAAAAGTGCAGCTCTAACATCCAGATAATTTCATGATATGACCTGTTTGTTGTTGTCCTGTAGTTTGGTTGGGAATTATGCTTCCCGTTCTCGGGATGAAAGCGCTCTCTGCGTACGCCGTCGCTTATCTGGAGCGACTCCTCACGTAAGTCTTAACAAGATCTTTACTTTCAATCTGGAAGTCCTGGACTATCTGAGCAGAAGCTCAGGGTTTGTTGTATCCGTTTTTCAGGCTTCATGCCAACCTGACCAAAGGTTTCGGGATCATGGGGCCGAAAGAGTTCTTCCCGCTGCTGGACTTTGCTTACATGCCCAAAAACGCCCTGTCACAAAGGTAAGGCACTTAACGTGAGTCATCGAATCATTAAAGAGATTTGTTCAATCATGCTGATTCTTCCATTAATGTCACGAGTGAGTCATTGAATCATTCATTCAAGGGATTTGTTCAATCATGCTGATTCTTCCATTAATGTTACGAGTGAGTCATCGAATCATTCATTCATTCAAGAGATTTGTTCAATCATGCTGATTCTTCCATTAATGTTGCAAGTGAGTCATTGAATCATTCATTCATTCATTCATTCAAGAGATTTGTTCAATCATGCTGATTCTTCCATTAATGTCACGAGTGAGTCATTGAATCATTCATTCAAGGGATTTGTTCAATCATGCTGATTCTTCCATTAATGTTACGAGTGAGTCATCGAATCATTCATTCAAGAGATTTGTTCAATCATGCTGATTCTTCCATTAATGTCACGAGTGAGTCATTGAATCATTCATTCAAGGGATTTGTTCAATCATGCTGATTCTTCCATTAATGTTACGAGTGAGTCATTGAATCATTCATTCATTCAAGAGATTTGTTCAATCATGCTGATTCTTCCATTAATGTTACGAGTGAGTCATTGAATCATTCATTCATTCAAGAGATTTGTTCAATCATGCTGATTCTTCCATTAATGTTACGAGTAAGTCATTGAATCATTCATTCAAGAGACTTGTTCAATCATGCTGATTCTTCCATTAATGTTGCGAGTGAGTCATTGAATCATTCATTCATTCAAGAGATTTGTTCAATCATGCTGATTCTTCCATTAATGTTACGAGTGAGTCATTGAATCATTCATTCAAGAGACTTGTTCAATCATGCTGATTCTTCCATTAATGTTACGAGTGAGTCATTGAATGATTCATTCATTCAAGAGATTTGTTCAATCATGCTGATTCTTCCATTAATGTTGCGAGTGAGTCATTGAATCATTCATTCATTCAAGAGATTTGTTCAATCATGCTGATTCTTCCATTAATGTTACGAGTGAGTCATTGAATGATTCATTCATTCAAGAGATTTGTTCAATCATGCTGATTCTTCCATTAATGTTGCGAGTGAGTCATTGAATCATTCATTCAAGAGACTTGTTCACTGACTCATCCAGACTTTACGAGTGAGCCTCTCTGAGGCGGCGGCTGAGGTGTGTGTGCTGATTATGTTCTGCTGGTTGTTTCTCAGTCTGCAGGAGCAGTTGTGTCGGCTTTATCCGCGACTGAAGGTTCTGGCGTTCGGAGCGAAACCCGAATCGACACTGCACACGTACTTCCCATCATTCCTGTCACGAGCGACGCCGAACTGCCCTGATGCCATGAAGAAAGAGGTGCGACACATCAACTAGAGCCGTATTAAATTCAGTTTATTTTTTCCCACTTTCCACCAGTTTTTACTTTTCCCCCCTCTGTATTTCCCCGTTCCATTTTATTTGTATTTTTCCAAATTCAGTTTTATTTTTTCCCCCAAACTCAATTTTGAAACCCCCAAACTCAAACCTGGATTCTGTGTTTTTTATGATTTAACACATATTTATTATCAAAAATAGTTGTAATCAAATAAAGGCCTGAAACTTCAACTTTATTAAATTTGGACATTTTCTTTTTTTTTTGGCAAACAAAGTGCAACATGACAGAGGTTTACTGTTTTAATTAAAACTTGGATGAAATCAACTGAATGCATAAAACTTTAACAATTTAATATTAATATTATTAATCTTTTAAAATGAATTTTGAACAATTTCTTTTACTTTTTTTTAAGACATACAAAGTGCTGCACAACTGAGGTTTACTGTTTAAATTAGTTACCTGCTTATTTATTTATTTTTTTAATTATGCGTTTTAACTATAGTGTTCTTTGAGAAGTATATTCGACTGTACAGTAGTAATATATTCCTGTCATAATTTCTTCAAGTAAAATCCAACTTTATTTTGTTGTGTGTATGTGATGATAGTTTTCTTCTAAACTCTGTGACATTCTACAGGCAATTCTATTTTTCTGACTGGATTCTGTAATTCCGTCTGTTTCCTCTGATTGATGTGCTGTTATTCATGTTATAAATGAAGCTGCTGTTTGTTTTGGTCCGCAGCTCCTCCGAAGTCTGACCGAGTGTTTGACCGTCGACGGCCAGAGTTTGAGCGTCTGGAGGCAGTTATACACCAAACACCTGCCTCAGTCCAGGTGACCTGAGCAGTGCTGCTCTTAACTATTAACACACATCAGGAGCTTTTAATTCAACATCTTATTCAATGCTTTCTTTCTGTGTGTGTTCAGTCTGCTGTTAAATCACCTTCTGAAGTCGTGGAAAGCACTTCCTCCCAAGGTAAGAGCGCATCACACACACACACAGACTCGTCATCTCGTGCTCCTCTCTGTTCTCATGTCATGTGTTGTCGTTTAGTTGCAGAAAAACCTCCAGGACACCATCCAGTCCTTCAGAGTGACCAATGATGAGCTGCAGACCAGCACCAACACACACGACATTCATGACTGCAACTCGCTCTGCAATGTAAGACACACATATACACTCACTCACTCACACACTCTCTCACTCTCTCTCTCTCTCTCACACTCACACGCGCTCACACACGCGCATACATACATATACTTGCACACTTACATACATACACACGCACATACACGCATACATACATGCATACATACATATTCACATGCACACATTCACACACGCAAACATAACATATTCACACACACACTTGCATACTTGCGTACATACACACACGCACATACATGCATGCATACATACATACACACCCACACACAAAAGCACATACATACACGCATGCATACACACACATATTCACACACGCATATATACATATTCACACGCACACATTCACACACGCATACATACACATTCACACACGCATACATCCATATTCACACACACATTCACACACGCATATATACATGTTCACACGCACACATTCACACACGCATACATCCATATTCACACACACATTCACATACGCAAACATATATATTCACACACACACTCGCATACACGCACTCTTACATACATACATACATACATACACATACATACACACACAGGCACGCACTATATATATATATATATATATATATATATATATATATATATATTAGGGGTGTAACGATACACAAAACTGACGGTTCGGTTTTCCCACGGTTTTGACGTCTCGGTTCGGTTTAGAAAGCTAAAAAAAAAATGTAAACAGTGGTTTAATGAAAAAATGGTGTCTTTGTCTTTAAATTAATTCAATTACAATTAAACGTTTTGCAAGGATTAAAAATCTGCTAATGCTGTAAACTGTATAGGGAGCCGCACATTACTATAACAAATTCAATAATAAATTCAGATGCTATTTATTTTTTAGATATAATAATCAACACCCAACACATTGTATGAAAACATGTTAACTGAACATAAGGCAGTTTTTGCATTAACTTTACTCTAATTTTTTATTGAAATATAATAATTTACACAGTTGCTGTCATTTTCATGAAAGATATTTTAAACGTACATTAAATAATCAAGATATAATTAACAGGTTAAGTAAAATATAATATATAGGATAATATAGTGCATTTATTTAGTGCAAGAGTTCATTTCTCTAGGAACCAACAAGTTGTGGACACTGAATCACTTCCTGTTGAGGTAAATATAATGCTAGTGACAAGCTTTGCAGTTTTATTGACGTCTTTCCGCTGCTGAAACACTGATTGAGCGATTACACGAGTTATGATGCCTTTCAATAAGTATACTGTATTTTTCAACATACCTTCAGGTGTCCATTCATGTTTATTCTGTAACTGAGGAAGAGATGATGGCGTTTACTCGCGCTCCGCGCTGCCGCTTGAAATGAGGAGCTAGTACAGTGATCTGTCACGCCACATCAAAGAGCGCCAAAACGGCATTTATTGTTTGATTTTTGTGATCAAATAGTCAGAATTTGAAGATTACACCTTGCTTTTTATCGAAAGTAACAAAACACGGAGCTTGCTATTTGGTGTTAATGGTGGTTAGGCTACAAAACTGAATTCATGTGTACTCATTCCAGGTCCAATGAGCCGGGCTGGGCGGGGTAGCAGGGGCGGGGCGTGTTCGGTACGCCATGAGAGTATCGCGATTCGAATCGTGGGTTCTGTATCGCGGTTCTTCAGTTCGGTTCGAATATCGTTACACCCCTACACACACACACACATCCATACTCTTTCTCACACACACACACACACACATATATTCACACACGCATACATCCATACTCTTTCACACACACACATATATTCACACACGCATACATCCATACTCTTTCACACACATACACACACACACACATATATTCACACGCATACATCCATACTCTTTCACACACACACACACACACAAACATACACTGGCAAATCTGCATAATTATATGGTGTGCAAAAATGAACCGATTTATTTTACGCTGCGCACTTGAACAATCTTTCTCCTGCCCGACACACAGCTGTATTGGTGTATGTTGATATACTGTGTCGCCCTTTTACCCATCAGTCCCTGCAGCAGAAGATGAGCGGTCAGGGTTTCCCCTGGTGGCGCGTGCTGATGATGACGCTGGTGTTCGTGGCGGGCTTCATCGCGCATGATGTCAGGTCACATGGCTCGTTCACAGACTCCACCACAGCGCTGTACCTGGAGAGGTCAGGGGTCACCGGCGTATCCCAGCAGGCCTGGAGCAAAGTGTCACATTACGGCCAACAGGGCGTCAGGTCAGAATGAGCCAGAGATGATGATATATTAAATGTCATAATCATTTGTTAACAAACAAGTATTCATTACTTCAATAAGCTCATTGTATCTGCATTGTGTGCTGGGTGTGAGGTCACATGACTCATGAGTGTGTGCTGGGTGTGAGGTCACATGACTCACAAATGTGTGCTGGGTGTGAGGTCACATGACTCACGAGTGTGCGCTGGGTGTGAGGTCACATGACTCACGAGTGTGTGCTGGGTGTGAGGTCACATGACTCACGAGTGCGTGTGCTGGGTGTGAGGTCACATGACTCACGAGTGTGTGCTGGGTGTGAGGTCACATGACTCACGAGTGCGTGTGCTGGGTGTGAGGTCACATGACTCACAAGTGCGTGTGCTGGGTGTGAGGTCACATGACTCACGAGTTCGTGTGCGCTAGGTGTGAGGTCACATGACTCACGAGTGTGTGGTGTCACATGACTCACGAGTGCGTGCTGGGTGTGAGGTCACATGACACGAGTGCGTGCTTGGGAGTGCACGAGTGCGTGCTGGGTGTGAGGTCACATGACACGAGTGCGTGCTCATGACACGAGTGCGTGCTGGGTGTGAGGTCACATGACTCACAAGTGTGTGTGCTGGGTGTGAGGTCACATGACTCACGAGTGTGCGCTGGGTGTGAGGTCACATGACTCACCAGTGTGCGCTGGGTGTGAGGTCACATGACTCACCAGTGTGCGCTGGGTGTGAGGTCACATGACTCACCAGTGTCCGTGTGCTTGCAGCTGGTTGGCCGAGAACACGCCGCATTATTACTCGCGTGGCGTGGAGGCCGTGGGGCCGATGCTGGAGGACGGGCAGGACCGGGTGAAGGTGGCGTTCACTTTCATCGCACAGAAGAGCTCACAACTGTTCCTGTGGATGCAGGAGAACGTGCCGCGGCTGATACAATGGGTGAGAATTACACACTCGCTTTTATTCTGACGCGAAAAAATTATGTTGGGGGAAAAATCTCAAATAGTTTAAGAATTTAATTTTTCCTGATTAAAAATTGCTATTCATATAATCCGGGTTTGAAATTAACCTTTTCACTCACCGGCCAATTTGGCTACTAAATTTTGAAGTTATCGGCCATTCAGAACTTCTGCTAGCCGAAAAGAAAAAATAAAGCAGATTAATTTATTCACAATTTAGCTATGTGACAGTTAATCTGGTTTATTTATTATTTTTTCTTTTCTTTTGTTTTGCAAAATAACAATGTCTTTTCTGTTCACCAAATGCTTTTTAATCAGTCTGAATAAGGAAATATCTTTGTCATAGCATCCTTTCAATGGTTAAAGTTACATCAGCCATTGCATCTGCTGCACTTTATTTGTACCATTTCGGTTTTATTTTTGTTTATCTATTTATCTTTTTTAGAATTTGAAAGATAATAACGATATTGTTTGATAAGTGAGATCTCTGATTGAAGTATTTGAAAACCAAAAAAGTGTTAGCCTTTTGAAAACCTTGAAAGTCCTAGAATTTCATTTTTGTGTGTGTGTGTTCGTTCCTCACTCAGATCCACGCAAACACTCCAGAGAGTGTGTTTCAGTTCATCGAACACGTGAAGGAGCTTCTGCTGTACATCCATGAGCACTTCATCATCCCGTCACTGCAGTATCTGTCCACCGCTCTGCAACACACCTGGAAGAACCTACAGGAGTCCTGCAAGTCAGTCATCAACACCGAACACACACCACACACACCACACACAGTTTTCAGGCTCTACTAGAACAGGTTTTCCTGCTTGAATGTTGATTATTTTCCTCATATTCTCCATTTTTGCGGCTCCTCTCTTCCCAGTCTGTCAGTAACGCTCTGTTTACTTCCTGTCTCTATGAAGCCCCTCCTTCTGAAAAGCACACTGTGCTCTGATTGGTCAGATGGATCAGTGTGTTCTGATTGGTCGAGCGCTTAGAGTGTGTTTGGAAAATGTCCCGCCCCTTTCCATAACCGCCAGTTTAACACACTACTAACTACTAACTCAACCCGCCCCTTTATTCTGCATATGAATTATTAAAATTAGGAATTTCGTGACATGTTCGTTCCCGGAAGAAACTCAAGCAATATCACACAAATGCTGTTTTTGTCCCGAATATCCCGAGTTCAAATGTGATATTGATTTTATACATTTCAATAAATAAGTTAATATTGTGTTATTTTTGGCACAATATTGTCTGCTTTTTACTTAATTATATTAAAATATTTCAATTGATTGACAGCCCTAATAATATATACTTATATTTAATGACCCCTTTTGAACTTTCATATGCAAATAACCTGTTATGATTGGCTAACATCTTCGCATATGAATTGAGTAACAGGTGTTGATGTGTGAATGTGGGCGGCCTTATGTTAATGAGTTTTGCGATTAAATTCACGTTTATTTGTATAGCGCTTTTCACAATACACATCATTTTAAAGCAGCTTTACAGAAAGTGCACGAGTCCATATTACAATTTAGAGTGATCTGTAATCAGAGGAAACTGTCTAAGTTATGCATTTCAGAAAAGTCACAGTGTTATTAATGGAATGCATGCGATGTGTTTTGTGTCTGTAGTGGCGAGGTTTCTCTGCACTGCTTACAGGATCACGTGATATCCTTCACGAACAGCACCTGGCTTTACCTGCAAGACGCCACGACTGCCATCAAGAGCCGAGCGCAGGAGCTCCTGTCACGATGTGCACATTTTTAAACAGACGTTTCTTCACCACCTTTTTTTTCTGTTGCTTTTTTTGTCAATTTGCATGAGATTTTATATCTGTTGTACTGACAGTTCTGTCTTTTATGCAGATGTTTTTCTTGGTGTTTATTTTACACAAAGTTGCCAATCCAGATGGAGTTGAAAAGAGGCTGTTTTCTACACACAGACACACACACACGATATTGATAGCGCTGTGTGTGTGTAGTAAACCAGTGATCGCCTCTTGTTTCGAATGAAACATGTCTGTGGTGAAGGACAGAGATGGATCACTAATGACTACTGCTGCTGGCTGAGCTCTTTACTTGAACACTGAATATTAATGTGATTGGATGATTTACTGTTTCTGTCCCATATGAAGCAACAAAAGCGTCCTCGACTGAACCTCATGTGGAAGATTGCAAATCAAACCTAAACCCTCTGGTTTGGGCCTGTTTGGGATTTGACAGAGTTTCAGTTCTGTTTCAGATTAACATATTATTGAAAGTTTGAATCTGGTGTGTGTTCTGTAAGATGAGCTGATTTGTTACTTTGTAAATGATTTATAAATAAATCAACCAATGCTGTTCAGGTCTGCTTTCCATTTGTTTTGTTTCAATTTTCGTTGGGATGGAACCTAAATGCTTCTGTTTGGATGTATAAATACAATAATTTGTTGAAGAAAGTATGGAAGCATGAAATTAACATCATATATAATTTATTTGTGGATTTATATAAACAAAGTCGAGTATGTGAACCGCTGTGGGTATATTGTACATTCATAGCTGATACTATTCATCGTGTTTTTAATACCTTCGATAGCTCAGTTGGTAGAGCGGAGGACTGTAGAGGTGATTCACTGAAATCCTTAGGTCGCTGGTTCGAATCCGGCTCGAAGGAATAATTTTTTATTCTTATAAAACGGTTAGCGCCAGTCCTTCATTCTGAGTGTTCTATTACCGCTTCACCCAACGGTCCTATGTATCACTACGCAACCACTCTCTGCAACTTAAACATAATAGTTCTCATTGATAAGCGTATAGAGTAGATCGAGACCATTTTCCTTCAGATCAGTCCTATATTCTTAATAAAAAAATCCGTTTGAATGTCCGCAGGGATATCTTGTTTTTCCCGTTCCCTGACACGCTAGTCATTTGTCAGTTGAGTCTTGCTTCTCCGTGTTCACAAGTTTCAGTCATTTTCTACGGACTGAGTCGCTCATAAACACAGTCTTTGCCGCCATCTAGTGGCGAAATAATGTAACTTCTGTTGTTTTTCACGATCAGGGTGGGACTATTTTTTCCAGCGGATAAAGTTGCATTGATACATTTTTTTTGCCTTTAATATTTGTTTCGCGTGGTTACCGTTTTATAAAAGCAATAAGATACTCGAGGCTAGTGCTGTATCGTGAATAAGTCACGGCTGAAGGGCGTGGACACCAATAATATAACTATGAAGATAACTATAACAATAACTATATTTGCGTCCGAACTAACGAACGATAACGGTCTGTTTATTCTAAGCTCACATGCTGCGGTTTAAAAGTGTGTACAGCGTCATTGAACATGTTTTTGCTGTTCTTGTTGCATTTACACGCTTTAGCCAGCAGATGTCCTCAGCATGCTATGTTTTGAGTGAAGTTAGTGTAATGATCTAACTGTGAAGTTAGCTGTAGTCAATATAGTGAAATATCAACATTTATTCGGAAGGTATGAACGATTGTTTTTTCCATATCCATTTTCTTTCTGAAAAGGGGGTTTGACTTGTCAAACAGTGGTGGATTTTTTCTGGACCTCGGCGATTAACTTCTCCAATGTCGCGAGCCTTTAAATTAGAATGGATTTTGATTGTCTTCCTGATGTTGAACGTTTTATCGTTCAACATCAGTGGGGAAAATAGTTCCGAAAGTGATCCCAACGAAATCGTTTCGCTAAGTTATATCGTTATCGTTATAGCTGTGTTGAGAACTCTGCTATTCTTTAATATTGGGAACGATTTTCAGAACTATATCTTCATCGTTATCTTGATATCGTCCTTGGTGTGAACGGGCCTTTATTCAAGATACAGCACAGCCTCTCGCAACGTTACCTTATTGCTTGCATAACATTTAATGTGCGGAGTTCGATTCATTTTAGCACAATACTGATAACGGTATGAACATATTCTATAATAACGTTACACAACCAACCAACAATAATTAGTCTGCTACAACAGTTTCCGATGCCTATTGAAACCAATTAAGAAAATGTATATGGGGTCTGAGCTCTGAAACAGAAGGAAATATGTGGGGTTTTTTTGTTTTTGTTTTTTTAGAAATGTAACTATAGTAGTGTTTATTGAGTGGAACAGACTGAAAGTGATTTTGGCATACTTCACTTCACTAATTCAGTAGTCGTTGATATTTAGTATGCAGCTAAACTGTTGAAGTATGCGGGGGATTAGCTCAGATGGTAGAGCGCTCGCTTAGCATGCGAGAGGTAGCGGGATCGATGCCCGCATCCTCCATGTTTTTTCTCTTATGTGTGGCGGAAACAGGTTGCACTTTCTCAACCTCGACGAGCATTAAAAAACAATTTAAGATATTCTAGTATTATTTTATTATGGTTTACACATACTGATCTATATAAAATACCTAATTTATATAAATCAGTGTTTACTCGCCTTTTTTCCGGTTTACTACGTACTTGGCGTCAAACCAACCAATCGTTGCCCTTAAAGCTATCGCGTGAGCCAATCAGAAGACAGTGCGCTGTTTGCGCGAGCCAGGCTCTGATGACAAGGGGTTTGTTTGGGTTTAAAGAGTCGCCTAGTGATCGCTGACGAGGAAGGAATAAACAGGTATTTTTTCTAAACACAGCGATGACAAATGTATTCTTGCTTTGTTTTGTGTTTAGTTTTCTATGCTGCAAGCAACAGATGTGTTTTGTTCGAAACCAGTGCTGATTTTGTTATTATATAGCTGCAATAAAGCTAGCGAATGCTAATCAACACTAGCTACGGCTGATGTGCAGCAACGTTTCAGCGAAATTCAGAAATTAACATATGTTTATGATTTAACAAGCGATAAAGAATGATACAGGTTCGTATCACATATTTGAATCACATAATGTCACCTAAACGGTACAGTGATGGATCCAGATGCAAATACCCTGCTATTGTTTGATTATATCACGGATACTGTAAGAAATATAATGGTATAATCTATTCTTAAAAAAACAACAACAACGACAGTTATAGTCAATATATTAAATACACTAATTAAATATTAATTTCCAGTACCATGGTATTACTATGGATTTGGAGATGTTATTTCTGCAACCTCTAAAGAAAATGAAACTAGAATTTGCAAAATGAAATAGCAAGATTTAGCTAAGTAGTTACAAGGATAAAGGTAGGTTTTAGAAAATGTTTTAAAAATATATTTATGTATAAAAAGGGAAGAAAGCAAAATGTGCAATAAAACATATAGTGTATATTTAACATTTTAAAAATAAAAATAATGCAAAATGTGCAATAAATTGTAGTGTTTATTTAACATTTAAAAATGAAAGTAATGCAAAATGTGCAATAAATTGTAGTGTTTATTTAACATTAAAAAAATGACAATAATGCAACTATATATAAAATATATAGGCTAGTGTTTATTTAACAGTCTGTGAAAATGTTGCTGGTCATTCTGTTATGTTGCAGAAATAATACACCGGTGCAGTTTTTTGTGTGTGAAATGTTAGAAACGTTGACTGTCACCTGTCATTGTGTGTGTGTGTGTGTGTGTGTGTGTGTGTGTGAGAGAGAGAGAGAGAGAGAGTGAGGTGAATGTGTGAGTGTGTATACCAGTGTGTGTGTGTGTGTATGTGAGTGAGTGTGTGTGTGTGTGGAGGTGAGTGTGTATACCGGTGTGTGTGTGTGTGTGTGTGTGTGTGTGTGTGTGTATACCGGTGTGAGTGTGTGTGAGGTGCGTGTGTGCGTGTGTGTGTGTGTGTGTGTGTGTGTGTGTGTGTGTGTATGTGAGTGTGAGTGAGTGTGTGTGTGTGGGGGGGTTATTAGTCCTGAAACAGCGCTTGTCTTTCCAGCACGATCATTACAGCTTCTCTCCAGCAGAACAGGCACAACAGAGGAAATACAGGATTTGATGCGTCTCGTTTGAAGGTGTGTGTGTGTGTGTGTGTGTGTGTGAGGATCTTTGTCTTTATGGCTTTATTCTAAATGTTGATGCTTTGTCAGTGCTGATGGGTCCAGGCTCAGGCAGGGCTGAAGGGTCAGAGGTCACTGATGGTATTTGATGTCCTGTCAGTGTGTCAGGTTTTTCTTGTACACTGTTGTTCATGTGTGTGTGTGTGTGTGTGTTTAAATGTGTTGGTCTTTCTTCAGGTGTGGAGATGAAGCTGCTCGGATAAAGCTCTGGTCATGGAGTTCCGCTTTGGGAATGTGGTGTTCAGCTCCCGCTTCGACTCTGGGAATCTGGCGCGTGTGGAGCGAGTGGAGTGTGTGGAGTGTGTGGATCTGGACGCTGAGAGTGTCCGGCCGGCCAACGCTTCAGTGCAGCAACACGACTATGAGTTCAACGTCTGGACCAAACCCGACTGCGCAACCACAGAGTTTGAAAACGGCAACCGGTATGAAGCTCAGTCACATAGATTTTACACACATACATTTTACACGCATAGATTTTACACACATAGTTTATTGCACGGTTTGCATAATTATTTATTTTTTTAAATGTTAAATATACTCTATATATGTTATTGCGTGTTTTGCATAATTTTCATTTTTTAAATGTTAAATAAACACTATTTTATTGCAAGTTTTGCATGGTTTTCACTTTTTACATGTTAAAAATACACTATATATTTTATTGTACGTTTTGCATAATTTTTTTTACATATTAAAAATAAACTATATATTTTATTGCACGTTCTGCATAATTTTCTTTCTTTTAAATGTTAAATAAACACTATATTTTATTGCACGTTTTGCATAATTATAATTTTTTTAAATGTTAAAGAAACACTATATATATTATTGCATGTTTTGCATAATTAACATTTTTTAAATGTTAAAAATGCACTATGTATTTTCTTGTACGTTTTGCATAATTTTAATTTTTTAAATGTTAAATATAATCTATCTATTTTATTGCACATTCGGCATAATTATAATTTTTTTAAATGTTAAATAAACTATATATTTTATTGCATGTTTTGCATAATTTTCATTTTTAAAATGTTAAATATACACTATAAATATTATTGCACATCCTGCATAATTAATTTTTTTTTAAATGTTAAATAAACACTATATATTTTATTGCATGTTTTGCATAATTTTCATTTTTTAAATGTTAAATAAACACTATATTTTATAGTTTCACTGGCAAACGAGTGTCACACACAGTTTCAGAAACTTGCCAGCAGTTATGTTTAAGTTTGTCTTTTTTTTCCCCTTATCATCAAAACATCCCCAAAACGTCATTGATTATTAAACACATTTTTCCGCTAAATGAAAACGTACATTTTTCCGTCAGAGTTTTGGTGAAAGATTGCATCACTAATAAAAACTGAACCTCATTTACTTTCTTCTTCCACGTTCCTGATTGGACGTTGACGTCATGTTCTCCGCAGGTCGTGGTTCTACTTCAGCGTGCGAGGGCTGTTACCGGGCAAACTTCTGAAGATCAACATGATGAACATGAACAAACAGAGCAAGCTTTACTCTCAGGGCATGTGTCCGTTCGTCCGCGCGCTGCCCGTGAAAACACGCTGGGAGAGGGTTCGGGACAGACCCACGTTTGAGGTATTACACACACACACACACACACACACACACACACACACACACACACACACACACACATACTACACTTCCTCCCTCTTCTCCAGAAATATAGTTCTAACGCATTGTGTCATTTCAGGTTTGTGTCTAAAAATAATCAGCTATTTTTATCGAGTCATAAATAACTCCTCAATACAGTTAGCTCAGTGTGTGTGTGTGTATACTTATAGTAATAGTGTATATAGTAATATAGTTATAGTGTTTACTATATATATATATATATTATATAGTGCGTGTACACTATATATTTTATTGCACATTTTGTATTATTTTCATTTTTAAAGTGTAAATAAACACTATATATTTTATTGCACATTTTCATTTTTTAAATATTAAATAGACACTATATATTTTATTGCACATTTTGTATTTTGATTTTTAAAGTGTAAATAAACACTATTTTATTGCACATTTTCATTTTTTAAATATTAAATATACTATATATTTTATTGCACATTTTCATTTTTTAAATATTAAAGACACTATATATTTTTTTGCACATTTTCATTTTTGAAATATTAAATATACACTATATATTTTATTGCACATTTTCATTTTTTAAATATTAAATATACACTATATATTTGATTGCACATTTTCATTTTTTAAATATTAAATATACACTGTATATTTTATTGCACATTTTGCATTCTTTTAATTGTTGAATATGTCAAACTGTATATGTGCAGATGTCCGACGGTCAGTTCATCCTGTCGTTTGTCCACCGTCTGCTGGACGTCCGAGGCGTCACCACGTACTTCTCCTTCTGTTATCCGTTCTCGTACACGGAGTGTCAGGACATGATGCTGCAGCTCGAGCAGAAGTTCCTGAGCGTCACACACACACACACACACACACACACACTGGGGCCCTGCAGGTACTGTACCTCACGCATCATCACTGCACAACGCTCCACCTGCACGCTTCACTTCTTCAGCAAACACTGTATACTTTATTGAACATTTTGCATTATTACATTTTTTAAATATTAAACACTGTATACTTTATTGCACATTTTGCATTATTTTTAAATGTTAAATCTACACCATATATTTTATTGCACATTTTGCATTATTTTTAAATGTTAAATCTACACCATATTATTGCACATTATTTTCATTCTTTAAATATTAAACACTTTATATATTTTATTGCACATTTTGCATTATTTTCATTTTTTAAATATTAAAAACTATATTTTATTGCACATTTTGCATTATTTTCATTCTTTAAATATTAAACACTATATATTTTATTGCACATTTTCAATTCTTTTCTTTTTTAATTGGTAAACATTTTATTGCACATTTTTCATTATTTTCATTTTTTGAATGTTGAATATACACTATATATTTTACTTCTTATCTTTTATTTCTTATCTTTTTATTTTTTAAATGACTATATATTTTATTGCACATTTTGCATTATTCTCATTTTTTTAAATGTTAAAAAGCACCTTATTTTCATTGCAAAAATGTTAAACATTATATATTTTATTGCACATTTTACATTTGTTTCCCTTTTTTATAGATTTTTTTTAAATCGATATATTTGAAACACATTTAAATGCATTTCTTTTTAATTGCTCTTGCTCTTAACTCCTGAACTAAAGTGTCAGTCTCTCTCTCTCTCTCTCTATAGTCCCGTGGAGAGCGTGTACTTTCACCGGGAGCTGCTGTGCCACTCTCTGGACGGGCACCGGGTGGATCTGATCACGGTTTCGTCGTGTCACGGTTTGCTGGAGGAGCGAGAGCCTCGGTTGGACAGACTGTTCCCGGACCTCAGCACCCCGAGGCCGCACTGCTTCACTGGCAAACGGGTATCAGACACGCTTACACTCGTACAAACTAGTGCTGGGCGGTACGTAGTGTTGCTTTCGTCAACGAAAATTATGACGTCGTCAACGAATCTTTATCACGGCTGTGACGAAAACGAGACGAGACGCAACATAAATGCTGGTCATGTGACGATGACTATAATTAAATGAATAATGCAATATTTTTGACAAATAAAAATGAGACTAATTGTGGTTTACAAAATAAAAACTATGCTAAAATGTCTCTTCATTTTTGTTGACCAAAACGAGATGAGACGAAATGTTATAACGTTATTTCGTCTCGTTTATAAAGATGTCCAGCAGGAGGCGCTGTAGGAGCGGCAGAAACAGTGGTTTCCCCGGTAACGACTGAACAAAGCGGTTTCCCCGGTAACGACTGAACAAAGCGGTTTCCCCGGTAACGACTGAACACAAAGCGGTTTCCCCGGTAACGACTAAACACAAAGCGGTTTCCCCGGTAACGACTAAACACAAAGCGGTTTCCCCGGTAACGACTGAACACAAAGCGGTTTCCCCGGTAACGACTAAACACAAAGCGGTTTCCCCGGTAACGACTAAACACAAAGCGGTTTCCCCGGTAACGACTGAACACAAAGCGGTTTCCCCGGTAACGACTGAACAAAGCGGTTTCCCCGGTAACGACTGAACACAAAGCGGTTTCCCCGGTAACGACTAAACACAAAGCGGTTTCCCCGGTAACGACTGAACACAAAGCGGTTTCCCCGGTAACGACTAAACACAAAGCGGTTTCCCCGGTAATGACTAAACACAAAGCGGTTTCCCCGGTAACGACTAAACACAAAGCGGTTTCCCCGGTAACAACTGAACACAAAGCGGTTTCCCCGGTAACGGCTCATAAAACCCTGCTTTATCAGGAAAGATAAAGAAAGATTCAATCGAAATAACAGCGAAACTTCAGAAACATTCATATAAACGTTTTGACTTTGAAACGTGCAGTGCTCATGTTTATTCAACGATGTCAATGCCGACCACAAAAACATTTTCCAAAAGTCTGTGTTGATATTGTGAACCAATCTATGGGAAACGCTGTAATATAATTTGACAGCTATCAATTATAGTTTAACCTGTCCATCTTCACGCTCAGTAACACACACATCTGAGCATCGCCAGTAAAACAGGGGAAAGACACTCTCAAACAGAGTCGCTCCGCGTTCCCAACGTTGTTTAAGCGACATATTGCGGTATATTAAAAAATTAATATCATAACAAAAATAAACACCGGTATTCGGTATGAACCGGTATACCGCCCAGCACTAGTTACACTTACCAGCCGTTACGTTTCCGTTCATCATTCTCTCCTCCTGTTGTGTGTGTGTGTGTGTTGTGTTGTGTGTGTGTGTGTGTGTGCGCAGGTGTTTTTCCTGAGCAGCCGAGTTCATCCCGGAGAGACGCCGTCTAGTTTTGTTTTCAATGGTTTCCTGAACTTCATCTTGAGTCGGGATGATCCGCGTGCTCAAACGCTCCGCCGGATGTTTGTCTTCAAACTCATTCCCATGCTGAACCCCGACGGGGTCGTCAGGGGTCATTACAGGTCAGAGGTCATCTGTGAGCGCTTGTGTGTATTCAACGTTAATGACGATTTTGTGCTACAATTAAAGAATTATGTTTTTAATTGAATCAGTGTTTTAAAGGTGCATTGTGTAATATTTAGGAGGATCTGTTGTCAGAAATGCAATATCATAAACATAACTGTATAAAGACCTTACATAATGAACTGTTATGTTTTTATTAGCTTAGAATGAGCCGTTTCTGTCTACACACACCGCGGGTCTCCTTACATCGACATGTTTCTACGGTGGCCCTGAACGGACAAACGCGTTTCGTCACTATGTTGTTCTTCGTGTAAAGAAGCTGCTAAAGTCAGCGAATAAAACACTCACACAATGATAACAAGTAACAATAATACTCGCAATAACATTTAGTTTTACTGAATAATTAAGTAAACATAATTTCTTAATTTATCTTTGTAAAGAAACCTCGTTGCTTAACTCTCTGCTGTCTCAGACGACGACATCACTTCCTGTCAGCCACCATAACTTCTGTTGGGTGCAATTCGCAACCTCACCACTAGATGCCGCTAAAAATCACACACTGCACCTTTAAATTAATTTAAATGCATGTGTTTGCAGGACGGACTCCCGCGGTGTGAATCTGAACAGACAGTATGTGAACCCCAGTCCAGATCTGCACCCCTCCATCTACGGCGCCAAATCTCTCCTGCTTTACCACCACATGCACAATCGCCTCGGCAACAACACTCCCTCCGCCCTCAAAACCTCCAACCAATCAAACACCACCTTTCCTGTGACCACGCCCACTGAGCTAGAGCGCTGTCTCAACCAGCGCAACGAGGCGGAGCGAGGAGACGGGCCAATCCCGATGCAGCTGGAGGAGAGCTGGGAGAAGGGCGGAGTCGAGAAGGAGGCGGGGCCTTGTGATGAGAACCAATCGACGCAGAGCAGAGGTGACGCCCCTGTAGTGACAAGCCCCGCCCCCTCTGAGCAGATCCCGCCCCAGGAAAGTGGAGTGGCGTATTATATAGACCTGCATGGCCACGCCTCCAAGAGAGGATGCTTCATGTACGGCAACAACCTGACGGACGAGAGTCAGCAGGTGTGTGTGTGTGTGTGTGTGTGTGTGTGTGTGTGTGTGTGTGTGTGTGTGTGTGTGTGTGTGAGAGACAAGAAAACGACACGTTAGCTGTGTGATCTCACTTTCATGTATTTTTTTGCCTAAAATTTCTAGCCATTAAAAATACATTAATTCATTGTTAAACATTCAAATTTTATCAGTTGTTTTAAATGTTTTAAAATTTTTAACTGTTTTTAAATTTAATTGATTCTTTTTAATGTTTTAAATGTCATCTATTATTATTTTAAGTGTTTTAAATATAATCAGTTATTTTAAGTGTTTTAAATTTAATCTGTTATTTTCAATGTTTTCAATTAATTTAGTTATTTTAAGTGTTTAAATTTATTCCGTTCAATTTTCATTTTTCTGCTTTCCAGGTGGAGAACATGTTGTATCCGAAGCTGATCTCACTAAACTCCGCCCATTTTGATTTCCTGGGCTGTAATTTCTCTGAAAAGAACATGTACGCCCGCGACAAACGCGACGGCCAGTCGAAAGAGGGCAGTGGACGAGTGGCCATTCACAAAACCATCGGCCTGATCCACAGGTACAGACCCGGGATCAAATTCAGTCGAATATTAAAGTGATATTTCACCCAAAAATGAAAATTAGCCCATGATTTACTCGCCCTCAAGCCATCCTAGGTGTGTATGACATTCTTCTTTCAGACGAACACAATCTGAGTTATATTTAAAAATGTCCTGGCTCTTCCAAGCTTTATAATGGCAGTGATTGGCCGTTTCTGTTTTGAAGTCCATAAAAGTGCATCTATCATGGATACTTTTATGATGGACAGATGCACTTTTATGATGGATAGATGCACTTTTATGATGGACAGATGCACTTTTATGATGGACAGATGCACTTTTATGATGGATAGATACACTTTTATGATGGACAGATGCACTTTTATGATGGAGAGATGCATTTTTATGATGGATAGATGCACTTTTATGATGGATAGATGCACTTTTATGAAGGATAGATGCACTTTTATGATGGACAGATGCACTTTTATGATGGAGAGATGCACTTTTATGATGGACAGATGCACTTTTATGATGGACAGATGCACTTTTATGATGGAGAGATGCACTTTTATGATGGACAGATGCACTTTTATGATGGATAGATGCACTTTTATGATGGATAGATGCACTTTTATGATGGATAGATGCACTTTTATGATGGATAGATGCACTTTTATGAAGGATAGATGCACTTTTATGATGGACAGATGCACTTTTATGATGGACAGATGCACTTTTATGATGGATAGATACACTTTTATGATGGACAGATGCACTTATATGATGGAGAGATGCACTTTTATGATGGACAGATGCACTTTTATGATGGATAGATGCACTTTTATGAAGGATAGATGCATTTTTATGATGGATAGATGCACTTTTATGATGGATAGATGCACTTTTATGAAGGATAGATGCACTTTTATGATGGACAGATGCACTTTTATGATGGAGAGATGCACTTTTATGATGGACAGATGCACTTTTATGATGGATAGATGCACTTTTATGATGGACAGATGCACTTTTATGATGGATAGATGCACTTTTATGAAGGATAGATGCATTTTTATGATGGATAGATGCACTTTTATGATGGATAGATGCACTTTTATGATGGATAGATGCACTTTTATGAAGGATAGATGCACTTTTATGATGGACAGATGCACTTTTATGATGGAGAGATGCACTTTTATGATGGATAGATGCACTTTTATGTAGGGGTGGTTAATCTGTCTGATTTCCCGATTCGATTCGATTACGATTATTGAAGTCCCGATTCGATTACAGTCGATTTTCGATTATTAACGATTCTCGATTAGCGATTATTGATTTTCCATTTCACAACAGTAAACGAAAATACACTACAAAGTGATTGCAGTATTAAAAAAAGTCAGCTGCTGAATTACTTAACTCTTTTATTGAGTAACAACAACTCAAAGCACTTTCTGTGTCGTGTAGTTATAACTTCAGAATTATTTGTATGTGGCTTATGTTCTGTAGAACACAGAAATGAATACATCACATTGTGTTGTGACTCATCAAGTTGAACTAAACAATAACAAATAAATGAAAGGCTTATTTCCTTTAGGAAGTAGATCAGAACCAACATACTGTAGAAATTGGACAATTTTCTTCTAGAAAGACAAGGTGTTGTTCAGGTGGAGGAAGACTGCAGGTTGCAGTCGAAACATGTCAAGGTAAAGAAAAAGTTTATAATGCAAAACATTTTTTGCGCGTCTGTAAGGGGAGGCGGAGAAGGCGAGAGCGAGGCTCGAGGGAGGGAGTCCGGCGAGCGCGTCGCGGTGGCCACCGGCTCCGGCGGCCTTTGAGAACGGCGCTTCTTTGCGCGGTCCTGCAAAGGGCGGAGTGACAGCTTGAGGGTTGAACACTTCGAGCCGAGCCCGCAGGGTCGACATCGGAAGTGCGTCGCTGAGCTCACAAACCCCCTGAGGGCAAGAGCTGCGTGTTCCTGGCCCAGGCAGAGAGCGCAGATCACATGGCGGTCTCCGTCACTGAGCGGGGCTCTGCACGAGCCGCAGGAAGTGCGAGGCATCTTGATAAAGACGCTCGCTGCTCTTTTAGACAGTAAGTTTTGCAAGAAAGGATACGTCGCCGGATAGCGTAGCTCGCACGGATGGCTGAAGGTGGCGAAGACGGCCGGCTTCTTCAGGCGCTGTCCTAGCTGGCTTGTCGCTTCCTCGACAGCGGCGGCGGCTTCTCTCTAGATCCAGCGATGCGGCAATAATAATAATGCAATATTTTTTTTTTTTTTTAATAATAAAAAATCGATTTTTGAAAATTTAATAATCGATTCATACTCGTCCATAACATACTCGCGATTAATCAATAATCGATTTTTTTCACCACCCCTACTTTTATGATGGACAGATGCACTTTTATGATGGATAGATGCACTTTTATGAAGGATAGATGCATTTTTATGATGGATAGATGCACTTTTATGATGGATAGATGCACTTTTATGATGGATAGATGCACTTTTATGAAGGATAGATGCACTTTTATGATGGACAGATGCACTTTTATGACGGATAGATGCACTTTTATGATGGATAGATGCACTTTTATGAAGGATAGATGCACTTTTATGATGGATAGATGCACTTTTATGAAGGATAGATGCACTTTTATGATGGAGAGATGCACTTTTATGATGGACAGATGCACTTTTATGATGGATAGATGCACTTTTATGATGGACAGATGCACTTTTATGATGGATAGATGCACTTTTATGAAGGATAGATGCACTTTTATGATGGACAGATGCACTTTTATGATGGAGAGATGCACTTTTATGATGGACAGATGCACTTTTATGACGGATAGATGCACTTTTATGAAGGATAGATGCATTTTTATGATGGACAGATGCACTTTTATGATGGATAGATGCACTTTTATGATGGACAGATGCACTTTTATGATGGATAGATGCACTTTTATGATGGACAGATGCACTTTTATGATGGACAGATGCACTTTTATGATGGATAGATGCACTTTTATGAAGGATAGATGCATTTTTATGATGGATAGATGCACTTTTATGATGGATAGATGCACTTTTATGAAGGATAGATGCACTTTTATGATGGACAGATGCACTTTTATGATGGAGAGATGCACTTTTATTATGGACAGATGCACTTTTATGATGGATAGATGCACTTTTATGATGGACAGATGCACTTTTATGATGGATAGATGCACTTTTATGAAGGATAGATGCATTTTTATGATGGATAGATGCACTTTTATGATGGACAGATGCACTTTTATGATGGAGAGATGCACTTTTATGATGGACAGATGCACTTTTATGATGGATAGATGCACTTTTATGAAGGATAGATGCATTTTTATGATGGATAGATGCACTTTTATGATGGATAGATGCACTTTTATGAAGGATAGATGCACTTTTATGATGGACAGATGCACTTTTATGATGGAGAGATGCACTTTTATGATGGACAGATGCACTTTTATGATGGATAGATGCACTTTTATGATGGATAGATGCACTTTTATGATGGACAGATGCACTTTTATGATGGATAGATGCACTTTTATGATGGAGAGATGCACTTTTATGATGGACAGATGCACTTCTATGATGGACAGATGCACTTTTATGATGGATAGATGCACTTTTATGATGGACAGATGCACTTTTATGATGGATAGATGCACTTTTATGATGGATAGATGCACTTTTATGAAGGATAGATGCACTTTTATGATGAATAGATGCACTTCTATGATGGATAGATGCACTTTTATGATGGATAGATGCACTTTTATGATGGAGAGATGCACTTTTATGATGGACAGATGCACTTTTATGATGGATAGATGCACTTTTATGATGGACAGATGCACTTTTATGATGGACAGATGCACTTTTATGATGGATAGATGCACTTTTATGATGGACAGATGCACTTTTATGATGGACAGATGCACTTTTATGATGGATAGATGCACTTTTATGATGGATAGATGCACTTTTATGATGGAGAGATGCACTTTTATGATGGACAGATGCACTTTTATGATGGACAGATGCACTTTTATGATGGATAGATGCACTTTTATGATGGACAGATGCACTTTTATGATGGACAGATGCACTTTTATGATGGATAGATGCACTTTTATGATGATAGATGCACTTTTATGATGGATAGATGCACTTTGCACTTTTATGATGAATAGATGCACTTTAATGATGAATAGATGCACTTTTATGATGAATAGATGCACTTTTATGATGAATAGATGCACTTTTATGATGAATATGCACTTTAATGATGAATAGATGCACTTATGATGGATAGATGCACTTTTATGATGATAGATGCACTTTTATGATGGATAGATGCACTTTTATGATGAATAGATGCACTTTAATGATGAATAGATGCACTTTTATGATGAATATGCACTTTAATGATGAATAGATGCACTTATGATGGATAGATGCACTTTTATGATGATAGATGCACTTTTATGATGAATAGATGCACTTATGATGAATAGATGCACTTTTATGATGAATAGATGCACTTATGATGGATAGATGCATTTTTATGATGATAGATGCACTTTTATGATGAATAGATGCACTTATGATGAATAGATGCACTTTAATGATGAATAGATGCACTTTTATGATGAATAGATGCACTTATGATGAATAGATGCACTTTTATGATGGATAGATGCACTTTTTTGGTTGAACTATCCCTTTAAACCGCTGTGACGTGAGTTTGAACGAATGTGTGTGTTTCCTGTCTTTAGTTACACACTGGAGTGCAACTACAACACGGGGCGTTCGGTGAACACCATCCCCCCCGCCTGTCACGATAACGGAAGAGCCACGCCCCCTCCGCCGCCCGCCTTCCCGCCCAAATACACACCTGAGGTGTACGAACAGGTGGGGCGAGCGGTTGCCATAGCAGCGCTGGACATGGCGGAGTGTAACCCGTGGCCGCGGCTCGTTCTGTCTGAACACAGCAGCCTAATGAACCTGCGGGCCTCCATCCTCAAACACGTGAGGAACAGCAAGGGCTTCGCGTCCGACAACCGCAGAAACACCAAAAACAACAGCCCACCTAAACCTGCGTAAGGGTTACTATAGTTCACTAAAGCTGAAACCATCAAAAAGTTCCCAAGTCCCCCTGTAGTCAATCATTTTATCCCTTAAAACTCATCTTTGATCACCAAAATGACATATTTAAACGTTTAAAATTATTCATGCCTTGACTGTAACTCGACACCCTTGCCTCATTTAGTATACGAGACTCTATGAATATGCAAATGAGCCCCGCCTCCACTCACTCACTCACTCACTCAGAGATCCACTCGTTGACGATCACACGTTGATCTGATTGGTTACAAGGTCGTTTGTGACGTCAGAAACACCAGCGATTTCAAACCGTGTTTTTGAGACTGTCTTTGGTTCACTGCAGTTTTAAAGGAGAAAATACTCAGCAATGCTGTCGACTTATGAATTTACACATGGTTTGTCTTAAAGCATATTAAAAACACCACATAGACATATAAACAACATTAAAAGCTGGATTTTCAACACAGGGGGACTTTAACAAAGTTGTTAACGACTTTAATAGCTAATAGCTTTTTTGTTAATAGTTTTATGCTATTAAGAGAAATATCAAAATTGACATCCCAATCAGAATCTGGCTAACAATAATCAAATTAAAATCTCTTCTACTTCCTCCTGATGGATGTTTTTCACTCTCGTTGTGTGTTTTCCCAGAAGCCTCAGCATCTCTGCCTCGGAGAACTCGCTCACCGGGACGCGCAGTATCGCAGATGTTCAGGGATCCCGGCAGACTTCGTCTCAGATCAAGAGTTCTCCCAGCTTCACCTTCGGCAGCTCGGCCTGCGCTCACGGCCCCGGCGCTCACCGGCCCCCGCACAGGAGCCTGGGGCCCGTCAGAGGTCAGATCACAGTCTGGGACACAATACAGTGTGGATGATTGGCTGAGATTGGGATTGCGGAAGTTTAGGAGAAGAAATCTCTCGGGCCTTGTCTTTTGGCTTGACAAAGTCTTGTCTAAAAGTTTGAAGATTTAATCAAAGAAGTCAGTAAAATGTTGAAAACATGTTCTAATGCATTGTTAACATGTTTTAGCATGTTGCTAACATATTGTTAGCATGTTTGTAGCATGATTTAGCATGTTGCTGGCATTATTTAACACATTGCTATAGCACGTTTAGCATGTTTTCACATTAATTAGCATGTTGCTAGCATTATTTAACACATTGGTAGCATGTTTAAGAACATTGCTAACATGAATTAGCATGTTGCTAGTATGTTTAAGTATGTTGCTAACAAAACACGTTGGTAATGATTTAACACAGTGCTAACATGTTGTTTGCCTTATTTAATACATTGCTAGCAAGTTTTAACATGTTGTTAACATGAACATGTTACTAGCATGTTTTAACATGTTGCTATCGTGATTTTACACATTTTACCATGTTTTAGCATGTTGCTAGGATGATTTAGCATGCTGTTAGCATGATTCAACATGTAGTTAGCATGTTGCTAAGATTATTTAACATTTTAACATTATTTAGCACATTGTTAGTCTGTTGCTAGCATGATTTAGCATGTTGTTAACATGTTGCTAGCATGATTAGCACGTTGTTAGCATGCTGCTAAGATGATTTAACATTTTTGCATGATTTAGCATGTCAAGCTTTGCTAGTGAAATATTTAAAAGTCTTAATGTGCAAAAGTCTTGACCCCCTCAATGAAAGTCTATGGGACTTTTTGTAGTTTTGATCGTCCGTTTAACGAGAATCGTAAGTCCGATCAGTAAGGAAACTTGCAGCGACCCGAGTCAGAACAGTCTGAATGTCTGACCCAAGTTTGGCGGTTGTAGCTTGAAAATTGTTATATTTGTCAAGCCAACACAACAGTAATGATGAATCAGCTGTAGTAATAATAGACCTATTTAGTGTTTTGCAAACAGCGATGACGTTTTTGTGGGCGGAGTATATATAATCTGTGGAAGCAACGGAATAAAATAATAAAAAAGTTAATTTAGAGTTTATATTTCATAATTCTGAAAAAAAATTCTCGCAAATCCGAGTTTTTATCACACAATTCTTAGAAGGATAAACAGATTTGTGAGATATACTCGTTATTCCGTCTTTTTTCTTCAGAATTGCGAGTTTATATCCCGCAATTCAGACTTTTTTTCCCTCAGAATTGTAATATAGGCTAAACTCAAAATTGCGAGTTATAAAGTCTGAACTGGGAGATATAAACACATAAATGCAATAAAAACTTTTTGAAACTGTATTTTTTGCACTCCGATTCTGACATACAAAAAAAATTCTCTTATTCTGTGGATTTTCGCCCATTTTCCTCCACTTGTTACCGCTATTTTTCTATCACCACTATGCGCGTAACTTCGTGACATAACTGTGATGTCTACTCCAAATTGTTCTTTAGAGATGTTGTTTTGTGTCCCGCTTTAGACTGTAAAGCTCAGGAGAAGAGGCGTCCGCATCATCAGCACCAGCGGCTCTCTCTCCGCTCGACCCTCGCTCGCCCCGCTCTCTCTCCCTCCTCCTCCTCCTCCTCCTCCTCTTCCTCCGCCTCTTCGTCCCCCGGGGGTGTCGTCGGGGCCCCGGGCCCCTGCTTCATCAGCTCCATCAGCTCCATCAGCACGGCAGGTCTGTACTCGCTCCAGCCCTCCAGCCTCTCCACACGCCCCCTACAGGCCAAGCTGAGCGACTGCAGGACGGCCCCGGAGTGACGGCCCTCTGTGTGTGTGTGTGTGTGTGTGTGTGAGTGAGTGAGTGAGTGAGTGAGTGAGTGAGTGAGTGTGTGTGTGTGTGTGTGTGAGTGTGTGAGTGTGAGCAAGTGAGGGTGTGTGTGTGTGTGTGTGTGAGTGAGTGAGCGAGCGAGTGTGTGAGCGAGTTTAAAAGGTTTTATTTTGTTGGATTTTACACCTGAAGATAATGGAAAAATGAGTTTATTTATTATTACGACTAAATCTCGCGATATTGAGATTCTACATTCATGTTTGAGTGGAATATGAGCTCAAACTGCACTGAATATCATGCAAACAATATCATGCGTATTTCACCCCAAAATTATATTAAAAAGTGTTTACCTAATATATTTCTGTGTACTGTGTATAATTATTTTGTGTATATAAATACACACACATGCATATATATTTAAGAAAAATGTGTTTGTTTTTAATATTATATTTATATATAATATATATTAAGTATATTAAAGTATATAAAATATTCAGTATATTTATGCAAATATTTCTTAAATATATACATGCATGTGTGTGTATTTATATATGCAAAATAATTATACACACTACACACACATATATTAGGTAAACACAAACTTTTATTTTGGATGCGATTAATCGTTGCCCAGCACTATTAGAAAGTTTTTAATTTGCATAATTCTCTAGCTTTTATTTTTGCATTTTTTTTTATGATAGTTCAACAACCAAATTCTTATTTACTGCAGCACAGCCAAACATTTCTCTGTTGAATAAAGAGAATGAGTGTATTTGCAGTATTACAAACGGGAATTTAGGGAAATGTAGTTGATTGTCATGAAATGTTTCTCAATGATCCTTAAATTTAAAAAAAAAAATATTTTTGGGAAGGTTGAAATATGATCGTGTTCTTGAGAAATTCCCTAAACATGAGGCATTAAAGCCCTTATATGATCACAACGCACTTTTATTCTTTCTTATGCTGAGAGTGAATATATGAGTCAGTGAATGTTTTGTATGTGTGTGTTGCAACTGAGTGTGTGTGTGTGTGTTTTCTACTTTCTCCTACAGTTCCATGTCTTATTTTATTTGTTGTGTGTGTTTGTAATAATCTTGTGAGCTGTAATGTCTGTCCTGTATCATGTGACCGCTGGACTTCATCTTTAATGCCTTTATTCTGACTGCCTTCTGCTGTGTGTGTGTGTGTGTGAGAGAGAGAGAGAGAGAGAGAGAGAGAGAGAGAGAGAGAGAGGGAGTGTGTGTGTGTGTGTGTGTGTGTGTGTGTGAATGAGAACGAGAGGGAGTGTCTGTGTGTGTGTGTGTGTGTGTGTGTGTGAGAGAGAGTGTGTGTGTGAGAGAGAGAGAGAGAGAGAGAGTGTGTGTGTGTGTGAGAGAGAGAGAGTGTGTGTGTGTGTGCGCATTGTAGATCTGATGTAGACTGAAATCCCAGAATTCCTTCAGCACATGTCGCTCCGGTCACTGACGGTTCAGAACTAGTTCAACACTCATTAACCATCTTAGCAGAACCGTGTGTGAACCAATCGAACTGATGCTCACTGTCACGTCTCTGCTGTGATGATGTCATGTGACGTCACTTCCTGTTTCTGTTCTCTCTACATCTCTGACTTCATTTCTTCTCATCCGCCTCTGAATGTGTAGCTCATCGCGCTAAAACAGAATCGGTGCAATAACCTGTAAAGCACATGATGGTGTGCTCGTTTATTAAATGTATCTTGTATTGTTGTGCTCCGTGAGCTGACTGAAGAATCCGAGCGGTTCATCTTTTCTCTAATAAACATCTTCTGTTTAAACTGCTTCTGTGACCTTTGGCCTTTCTTTATCATTCCTTCTCACGTCAGCTTCTGCAAAACTA
This sequence comes from Gila robusta, assembly GCA_030770095.1. Taxonomy (NCBI): domain Eukaryota; kingdom Metazoa; phylum Chordata; class Actinopteri; order Cypriniformes; family Leuciscidae; genus Gila; species Gila robusta. The sequence goes on from JAVALU010000316.1 coordinate 45,898, forward strand.
AATACAAAATTATGTTTTATCATATTGTCAAATCCACGAGTCACGGTGAATGTAGCTGACTGTGTTTCTATAGTTACCAGCACATTCCACTGTTACCATGGTTACCGTGAATGTTTTTTTAATGAGGTAACCCTATCTGTGTTGTTGCCTAGGCAACAGCTGCCCTGAGTTCCGCCCAGCCGGCCAGACTAATGAGATGCGTGGTGGGCGGGGCAAGGCTGGTCGATCAGGCCCCGCCCATTCTCAGGCGTCCTATCAGAGGATGGCGTTCACGGCACAGGTAGAAACACACATTTATTGGAGCTGTTCATAAACACTGATGGATTATGGATTGAAATACTGTTGGGACTGTTTTCTAGGAACCGTTGCGGGAACCTCTGGACATCCTGACGTCTATAGAGTACAGCAGGTGAACATCATCATCTGATACTTACTGTAGAGAAAACATGTATGTGTGTATGTATAGAAGTATGTATGTGTGTTTGTATTTATGTATGTATGCATGTATGTGTGTGTGTATGCATGCATGTGTACGTATGCATGCATGTATGTATGTATGTGTGTATGTGTATGTATGTATGCATGTATGTGTGTGTGTATGTATGTATGTATGCATGATTGTGTGTATGTATGCATGCATGTGTGTGTGTATGTATGTATGTATGTATGCATGTGTGTATGCGTGTATGCATGTGTGTGTATGTGTGTGTGTATGTGTGTGTGTATGTATGCATGCATGTGTATGTATGTATGCATGTATGTGTATGTATGTATGCATGTATGTGTGTATGTATGTATGTACCGGTATGTATGTATGTATGCATGCATGTGTGTGTGTGTGTATGTATGCATGTATGTGTGTATGTATGCATGATTGTGTGTGTGTATGCATGATTGTGTGTGTGTGTGTGTATGCATGTATGTGTGTGTGTGTGTGTGTATGCATGCATGTATGTATTTATGTATGTGTGTGTATGTATGCATGTATGTATGTGTGTGTGTGTGTGTGTGTGTATGAATGCATGTATGTATGTGTGTGTGTGTATGTATGCATTTATGTATGTATGTATGTGTGTGTATGTATGCATGTATGTATGTGTGTGTGTGTGTGTGTGTGTGTGAATGCATGTATGTGTGTGTGTGTATGTATGTATGTGTGTATTTATGCATGTGTGTGTATGTATGTGTGTGTGTGTGTATGCATGTATGCATGTATGTACATTATGATTTGGTTGATGACAATATATCCATAAATTTATACTCCATTTCATAATGGCAGTTTTTAAACAATTACTTACAATATCACACTTCATCACACATTTAGAAGAGCGATTGAAGTGTGTGTTCTGGTTTCAGATGTGAGCTGCAGCCTCGGCCCAGCCGTATCCCAGTGCGGAAGGACGTTCAGTCCGTTGTCGTCCCGCTCACGGGCCACGAGACGCACAACATGAGAGTGTGGAAACTGATCAAACCCGACATCAAGAAACACCCGGCGGGTCAGAGCCGGAGCTTTAATTAACCCTATAATGACGACTGCATCATATTTAATAAGCCTGTAAATGCTAGATTAGACCTTTTTTAGCACGTAAAAGTCTTTTAGTATATTTTTACAAACGTCCACCTTCAGCTCGAGTCTTTCTGCTGTGAAATCTTTACTGATATTTATCAAGTAAACGTAAGAATAACTTTGATATTGTTAGTAATATTTCAAGTGGACTGAAGCAAGGTTTACTTGATTATCCAGACATCATTTTATAGAAAAGTCACGAGTATCAAATATAATCATGAGGCTTTTGAGGAGGGATTATTTGTTCATCTCTCAATCATCATTGTATTGCAGTGCATTATGTTGATCATAAAACTAAGCATTTAAATATCGTACTACACTGTTATAAAGATCTCATTGATTTACAAGCATCAGAATTTCATATAAATATCAGCATATACATAAAATTGCATAGTTTTGGGCCTCTGAAAAAAACTGATGCATCAAATATGATACAAAACAAACTTCCATTTCAAATAATAGACATTTCTGACTGTTACTCCATGTGTCAGGCTTTACAGGGTTAAACCTCGTGTTCTTGTCACATTTTTCCGTCTCAACATGCTGATTATTTCTTGCTTGTGATTTGAATATTAATGCACGCTGCCGATGGATCCATTTAACTCAGAATCTGCTGTTTTTAGGTGTGTCTGGGAAAGACGGTTCATTGCGTCTGCTGAAGAGCTCTGGAGACGCTAGAGATAAACACACAAACAGGTAACACACGACACACAGTCCTTAAGGGAAGGGTTTACAAAGTCTTGATGTTGTTTTCAGGCTCTACTAGAACAGGTTTTCCTGCTTGAATGTTGATTATTTTCCTCATATTCTCCATTGTTGCGGCTCCTCTCTACCCAGTCTGTCAGTAACGCTCTGCGGTGCGTTTCAAAAAAAGCATCGTTAGCTAACTATAGTCACAAGTTTCGTCGTTATCAGCTGTTCAACGAGTCGGTGTTTCCCGAAACCATCGTTCTGACGAACATTCGCAAACAGCATCGCAAACTTGTGTGTTTGTAACGACAGATCTCGACCTGCGGTTAGAAGAAGAGTTTATTGTTTTTATAACATGTGGACTCAATAAATCCTGATCTTGAGCAAAATAAGCAAGTTAACATTCAGTACAATCTGTATATTTTATTTAGAATACATACAAATGTCATTTACGTTTAGTTTGTCAAGAGTGCTCCACAACGTAAGAACGAGCCTATGATTGAATCTGGAAATAAAGCAAAATAACTGAGAAAAAGGAGAAATAGTCTGTTATTTATAGAAAAACATCTAGCATTAATTCGATCTCAAACAGATTCATTAACATTCGTGACATCATTAACCAACGTTGTTGAACGACCAATTTGCGACAGTATGGTTTCGGGAAACAGTCGTGACTAGCTAGTTGATTTCTTCAAGGCTGTATCGCACTAGGGCTGCACGATTTGGGGAAAATGTCATATTGCGATTATTAAGGTCAGTATTGCGATATAATAAACAAATGGTTCCATGTGTCAAATTGCTTGGTTCTCAAGGAAAATGCACACACAGATTAGTGATAATGTGTATTTCTCAACTCAAACTAGCAACAACAACTAAATGATTGATAACACCTATAATGATCAATAAGCCATTGATGTCTGGATACAATTTTTAAATTATATATATAGACCAATCCTTATTAAAGTTACAAAAGTTCTTTAGTCAAGAGCAGTGAGTGTTTTCTCTGTTCTTTGATTAACTTTAACGACAGAGATAATTAGTGGCTACTGTGTACTGTCCCTTTAAGAGCAGCCGCTGCTGACAGAGACGAGGATCTCACACGCGCCTCATTCTCTCACAACTCTTTACGTCCATCATAAGACTGCTCTTATGTTATGAAGATACTCGACAAAAAGACATTTTGGCATAATTGTGTGTGTTATTGTTCGTTTAAGCGCGAAAGAGAACTGTATTCTGGCGCGCGGTCTGTGTATGCGCATGATACGATACTGGCGCGCGTCTTTCTGTGAGTCAGAACTGAACTGGTCGGCTGGAGCAGTGTGTTGTGATTGGCCATTCCCGTATGCATGAACTGCAGCAGATTTGATGACACTTTAATACTTAAAGTCTTTCATCTCAACAGATCTTTACCGACCTGAGGATCATCAGCCTCTACAGAAGATCCTCATCTTTAATAGTGACTGAAATGTGGTGCTTTCCCAGCATTCAGCTGTTTTAACCGTCCATAAACACAAACACTAAACCAACAACACACTGCACGTGTTGTGTTTCTAAGGAAACCCTTTTAAGTGTGTGTGGCTTCGTTTTGTAATTGAACAATTATGTGGCAGATTTTATTTTGCATAGAATTGTGTTGCTTATTACAGTTCAGAAACCTGATCAAACTCAGTGTGAAATACTGAGAATTAAATGCGATTCTCTGTGAACTCTAGAAAGCAATAAACATAAATGTGTATTTACGAAAGAAATGCAGACTTCGTTATTCACATCAAGAAAAACACACGCACACAAATCCTCTCGCACTTTGACAATTTATTCCCATGATTTCCATACAAAACGCAGATTTACAGGCTGGATCATCCTCTGGTTCTCCCGGTTCACATCCTGCAAGAGCAAACATCAGTTTCCCATCAGACATGATCAGGTGTGTGTGTGTGTGTGTGCGTGTGTGTGTGTGTTCTCACCTCTCTGTCTCACTCCAGTTTCTTCGGGTTGTTCACAGCCACATAGTGATACAGAACCACCAGCAGGAATAGTGAAACGCCCAGCATGTTGGCGAATATGGCCAACTGTACGTCAGTCACCATCACGCTGAAAAACACCAAGCGTTTACTGAGACCGGCCTTACATTACACAACACTGTGCTACTGTACTATGGTATTACCTTCATTATAGCATCTATAAAAGCAAGTTCATTTTAAGGTAAAGCACAATAGAGTGCATTAGTGCTGCCCACTTTTTCCGGAAGTTATTTTTTCCATTAATTTCTCCCCCAAAAAATCAGCTACGAGGTGAATCATAACACTACAAACTTTGATTTGAAGCAAAAAAGTATTTGAAAGTCCAGATGTAACGGCTTTAGTGAGGAAAAGAACTACAATCCCATGAAGCATCGCGAACATCAATCGAATTAGAAATGTAGAAATATAAAACTACTGTTGATTATATCTATAGAAGCCATATATTTTACATGTATTGCAAAATATACATACAAATATTTAAGTATTTTGAGATACAAATGCGTTATGGGAGTGGGCGGGGCTATTTTGGAGCGTGTTGCTTTTTTCGACTCTCTGATTGGTGTGATTTTCTGTACAGCATCATGGGTAATGTAGTTTTTCCCACAGGGAATTCTGTTGTTAAATACGATTATTATTTTTTTTTTAAAAAGCTGAAATGCGGGCTGACGTATTTAGCAGAAGCAAATACCATCGATTAACAAAATTAATTTGAGTTTTTACTATTTGAACTTGACTGCTAAACACCAGTATAACTATGAAGGAGAAAATATATATAATTAAAAAAAAATGGCAACTGCATGTACTTTATAGTGCAATTCAGATACCACGGTGCTAAAAGATTACATACTGATTTATAATGGTAATTAAATGGTATTTTAAGGTATTTAAAAGACATCGCATGATTATTTTTCTGAAGTGCAACACACAACATGACCGTCATATTATGATCAAACGACATGAGAATCATCAAAAATCAAAACTGCTAATCGTGTAATTGATGCTTCCATGTATTACAGTTTAATCTACGGTATTACTCACATTTATTGAGCTGTCTGTGAGATGTTTATGATGAATCAATCTGCCCGCAACTCGAAAGTTTCTGCGCTGCTGAATTCCGGGATTGAGACACGTCACGTACATACGGGTCTCTGAAGACGTCACATCCTGAATAAATCACTGATAATTCAATTCTTTATTTTTTTATCTATATTTTTTAACAGTTATCAATCTAATTAAGGAATGAATGTTTGTGTTTTTTATGTAAAAAAAAAGTAAAATAATTGTACATTTTAAAACAATATTAAGCGAGTGTTCAGAGTGTTTCTCCTCCTGACCGTTAGAGGCGCTGATGGGATTCCAGACGCTCGAGTAGGCGCGAGTTCAAATATTCAAACTGGAGGCTTTACACAACAAAAACATCTTCAAAACAACAGATTAAACATATAAACATCACTCCTTTATACATCAAGATACATATAACATATGTAAGTACCAATTGCTCCTCATAAACTGTTAGCGTTGCGATGTCAGAGTTGACATTATGTTTTGTTTACCTGAATAGTGGATACTTGTACTGTAATATGTTGGATTGGATAGGATATGTGTATATATATATATATATATATATATATATATATATATATATATGTATGTGTGTGTGTGTGTATGTTAGTGTGTGTGTGTGTGTGTATATAGGCAAGGCAATGTAATTTTATTTATATAGCACATTTCATACACTATGGTAATTCAAAGTACTTTACACAGAAAGGAATTTAAAAAATAAAAGCAAGGAAAATTAAAACGGTTATAAAAGGAATTAAAAGTGATATAAAGATGATATATACATAAACTTCTCATCTGGCAAAACATCGGTGTATCATATTTTTCACAGCTCCCAGTCTTTATATATATATATACATGCATGCATACATTATATAACATTTATGTATCTTTGTATATGAATATACAAAGAGATCATAGATGTACGAGCTGTAGATTGCAATATTCATTTGCATTTACATTTATGCATTTGGCAGATGCTTTTATCCAAAGCGACTTACATTGCATTCCAAGGTAGACATTTACATTGTTATCAGTTCTTGCTCTCCCTGGGAATCGATCCCATGACCTCGGCGTTGCAAGCGCCAGCGCTCTACTGTCGGCACTACAGGAAAGCTTGTATCCATCGAAAATGCAAAGCAATATTCATCGAGGTCTCGTATGTTATTGATGTGTTTGTCTCTGAAGGTCATGGGTGTTTCTGAGCTCTGGTCGATTCTGGAGCCGGTCCGGCAGTGTGTCCCGCTCTACAGTCTGTCAGGGAAAACCCTCGCCGTGGATCTCAGCCTGTGGGTCTGTGAGGCCCAGCATGTGCAGGGCATGATGGGAAAAGTCACAAAGCCGCATCTCAGGTGAGTCTGAAATGGCATCTATTAGAGCGGCATGATTAATCGCACTGAAACCGCACGCGATTTGGCAAAGGCTGCGATTATTTTAAGCGCTGTTTGTCAGTGCAGCGGCACACTCCATCTGAACACCAGAGAGCGTCTCACACACACACACACACACACACACACTCCATCTGAACACCAGAGGGCGTCTCACACACACACACACACACACACACACACTCCATCTGAACACCAGAGGGCATCTCACACACACACACACACACACACTCCATCTGAACACCAGAGGGCGTCTCACACACACACACACACACACACACTCCATCTGAACACCAGAGAGCGTCTCACACACACACACACACACACACACACTCCATCTGAACACCAGAGAGCGTCTCACACACACACACACACACACACACACACACACTCCATCTGAACACCAGAGGGCGTCTCACACACACACACACACACACACTGCATCTGAACACCAGAGGGCGACACACACACACACACACTCCATCTGAACACCAGAGGGCGACACACACACAATCCATCTGAACACAAGAGGGCGTCACACATACACACACACACACACACACACACACACTCCATCTGAACACCAAAGGGGGGCCATTACACACACACGCACACACACACTCCATCCTTCCTGTCGGCCACTGTAACTTCTGTTGGGTGCGATTCACAACCTCACCACTAGGTGCCGCTAAAAACCACACACTGCACCTTTAAAGTGCGATTATATGGAGATTGCGATTAATCGTGCGGCTCTAGTCGCTCACATGATGACGTGTGTCATGTACAGGAATCTGTTCTTCCGCGTGTCTTCGCTCACTCTGACGGGTGTGAAGCTGGTGTTTGTGATGGAAGGAGAAGCTCCCCGAATTAAAGCCGAAACCATGAGCAAACGCACTGAGATGAGATTCGGCGGCCCGAAGCCCAAGAGCGTCACGAAACCAGCAGCTGCCAAAAACACCAGCAGGGGCCGGTTCAAGGCCGTTCTCAGAGAGGTGTGTATGCGCTACTCTCACATGTAGCTAGCTAATTTGCATAATCCCCGCCTCTGGTCCTGATTGGCTGAGCAGCGTCTCTTAGCTCCACCTTCAAACACTGTAGTGTATCTGAGACTGGAAGAGTTTGGTTCGTGTTGTTCGTGTCGAGAAGACGCTGTTTTCTGAGATTGATACGGTAAAACACACGCCATCGTTACTGTTCGTATCACTAGGCGCGTTTCCATTACCCTTCAAATTGCGCAAATTGAAATTGCGAATTGAATATACGCCTAATGGAAACACGTCAATTCCGCAAAATTTATCGCAAAATAAAGTTTATACGCTCGCATGAGGTGGTTTTTCAGGCAATTCGAAAAATAAATATTTCGCAAAACTGCAATGGAAACAGTTTTTGCGCATTTACAGTCACCTGACGTAGAAGACGCGGTGTGTTTGGACAGAATACGAGACAGAGTTCTTTATTAAACTCATAAAAGACAAAAGAATTACAGGTATACTGGATTCTAAACCTCAAAGAAATGCCACAATCAAGACCTCGAAGCAGAAATGAGTGAGAAACACCCAGAAACTCCTCATATGAGCCGCTCTCAAATATAAGGGTCTTTCCTTGCCATTAATGCTGGATAACACACATACGTCTCCTTCGATTAATAATAATGGCCAGTGCAGTGGCTGAGATATACGTAAACCATATAAACCAACATCCGTCGCCATGATTTTTGGAATGACTTATCGTGAGAGGAAAAAAAAACGTTTTAGTTGCATAACATCGGTTAATGGAAACGCCGTCATTTTGCAATAGTTTTTTGTCGACATTTCTGTTATGGAAACGCGCCTACTGTGACTATCAAGAGCTGAGATTCAGATATGATAATGAGTGTTTGCTTTCTGACCAATCAGAGAAGAGCAGCTCTCAGAGAGGCGGAGCTTAGAGAGACTGAATCTCCGAATGAACCGTTTCAGACACTGAGAGAAAATGAGGTGATGCTGAAATAGATATTATGAGGAAATTAGTGTTTTTTTGATCTTAAGTGCATGTGAACCTGATGTTGGAGACGCCAAAACACAAATAGGAAGCTTTAACCCTTGTGCATCAATAAAAAAAGGTTACACATAGGTACATAGTGGACAAAAATGTCCGTGTCAAAAAACTGTCATAAAAATTTGAAGCAGGTAGGTTTAAGTTTATGAAAAGGATTTATGAACATTATTTTGATATAGAATTTATATTTTATGAAACATGTTGAACTCTAAAACTGCTAGAACATCAAAGCCATTAATCTAAACAAGTTGTGTTCCATATTTGAGGCTGATATCTCCAAAAATGAGCTTTCAGTGAGAGTGTGTTTGAGCGCAGGAACAGATTTTCCCCATTAGATTCAG
>JAVALU010000316.1:67500-80000 GCA_030770095.1 Gila robusta
GTGTGTGTGTGTGTGTGTGTGCAGAAAAGAAGCCGAAAGCGAAGAAAGAGAAGCCGGCTGATTCCCATGATGCCGTGTCGGATCTGTTTGCTCAGATGTGTCTTCAGACCGACACTGATCCAGATGCCGGATTTACCCAGAAACCACCACAACCTGAGATCCCAAAGATCCCAGTCCAGCGCTCTCCGCCTTCCCAGAATTCCCCTTCCGAGTCGGCTCTGATTGGCCAGCTGCATCTCAGCACTATAGACTGGGATTCTTCCTCGTTCACGGCTTCTCCCGACCCGAGATCTACGGAAAACTCAACTCGCTGTCTTAAAGACCGGATCATGATGAAAAACACCCACCCGAAGAGTCCTGAACCGATCCGTCCAATCCCATCAGCTCCGTCTGCAGATACCAAACCCAGAACCACTACAAACCCGAAGCAGAATCCCACCGGAAAACCTGCAGAGAAGGTGTGTAAGACGGTGTGTAAGACGAGTGTGTGTGACAGCGACGTGGAGAACCAACCCGGAACAAAGCCCCAAAACAAAGTCATGGTCAAATCCGTCAAAATTACCCAGAAATCCGACAAAGTAACCCAGAAATCCGACATAATAACCCAGAAATACGACAAAATAACCCAGAAATCCGACGAAATAACCCAGAAATACGACAAAATAACCCAGAAATCTGTCAAAATAACCCAGAAATCACCCAATGATGACCAGATGAGGATTAGAACCCCAGAAAAACAGTCGTTCAGACCGGCGAGTCTTATCCAGGTGCATCATGGGAAGTGTGACGAGGAGGATTCGGACTCTTCGGTGGACAGTCCTCGACCGCTGGCGGAGAGACTGAAGATGAGATTTGCAAAGTGAGTGATGAAGCTCAAGTGAGACTGACAATAATGTTTAACATTTAAATTTGTGAATAAATTTGTTGTTTTTTAATGTGTGTGTTGGTCATTTCTAAAATGTACCTGTTTTTTTTTTCTCACTTTATTGTGATTTTCTCCACATAAACAAAATACATCACACAATTACAGATACCATTGAAATATCACATTTATGTATTTATAGTCCTTAGTAAGTATAATAATTCCATCTCAGGACAGAGACAGAACAAGGTTAAAGTTATGAAATAATAAAAAGGAGATATGAAATTATGGATGTGTCATATGATGCAAATTATGTTCAAACCAGCTTTCCACATGAATTCAAAATAAAGGAAAGGAGAAAACAAATGAATAGCCTTTATTCTGTGTATATTTATTCATTGTAGTTTGAATTAGCCGTTATTTGTACATTTGTGGTTAATATTCAGTCATTCCCTATTAAATTCAAGTGCATTATTATTCAAATATGTACATTTTTAAAAAGCGCAGATTGCAGTAAAGAACGAAACTTCCTCTTCTGCTGACAGAACTGTCAGAATAACAGGATAAAAGTAACAGTGTGGTCCTAATAAGGGCATAAACGCCTGCACTTCCTCTCAGGCCTTGATCATGAGTGACAGGTGTCACACCTTCCCAGACATGAAAGATCTGACAGCTGCGACACACACACACACACATGTCAGACATCAGCGCACATCATTAACACACTGTTTATTAGGGATTCATTCCTCAAGAACTTGCATATGGAGGAATTTAGAAATCATTCAAGAATGTGTTTTAATAGAGTTAAACTTTTAAGAGCGCTGGACATTTGTGGCAAAAAGACCCAATAAAAAAACAACACATTTAATTAATAAATGTCAAAAAACACAGAAAAATTACATATAGACTATATATATTAGATTTAAATGTTTTTTGGATTTCTCTTTTTATCACTCTAAATCAGAAAAATACTGTCAACAGACAGAAAAAAAATACATTTTCACCTTTTTTATGAATAAAACATAAAATCAGGGAAATAATATAAGAAACAAAACAACCCCCTCAGTGAAATTCTCTCTCTCTCTCTTTATATATATATATATATATATATATATATATATATATATTAATTGTCCCTTATTAATATATATATTTAAAGTAAAATGTAAAAATAAATATAGAAAACTTTATTTTATTTCAGTTATTTGCAAAGCTAATTTTCATTTAGTTCAAGTTGAAGTACTTTTAACTTGCTTCTAATAATTCTAAATTCATAAAAATCATTCAAATCAGGAAAGCATTCTTTGCACTTATTATTTGCCATTTATATTTACAATTTTTATAAGGAATGACTGTCCCCAATACTGCAGTCATTACCATCAAACCAAGTATTTCATAGAAAAATAATGTTTTTAATATATATTTGGGGAAAAAATTATATATATTTTTATCTTCACAATATAAAAAAATACACAAGGCCGTGATAAGATGAGAGGTTTTATTTTTCAAGATGTGTATGTAAAAGTGTCTCTTCCCAAGGAAACTATGTTAATTATAAGTGCAGCATGTGTGAAGTTTGTGTGATTCTCTGAGCTTTTGCGCTCGTCTGATCGCATCAATCTGCTAATTGTCGCAGTGTCGACTTAAAGACTCATTTCCCACAAAAGGGGAATCTAATTATTTTCTTTTCACTTACACATTATCCGCCAACATCGCCTTATTCGCACCCGGGTGTCAAGAAGCGCGCGCGTCCCTCAGCCTTCTGCGCATGCGCGCGCCTCTCTTTGAACCTCGCGCTCGTAAAGTTCTCGGGTATAAAAGAGACGTTTTGTCACCCAGGATGGATGGATAATCTGAACGAGGACATGGCGCGAATCGATGTTGATGTGTACACGGCCAAAGTTTTGTCCCAGTGGGACTGGAGCAGAGAAGAGGACCGGGCGTTTGGCGACTCTTGCAGCGCGTCCTCACCGGAGTCCGCGTGCTCGTCCCCGGACGCGCGCTCCAGCAATAGCAGAGGATGCGAGTCGCAAATGAAGCCCAAAGTGAAGATGAGCGTGAAAAGGAGAATGAAGGCCAGCGAACGGGAGAAGCTGCGCATGCGCAGTCTGGCGGAGGCTCTTCATCAGCTCCGGGATTACCTGCCACCGGTGTACAGTAGGAGAGGACAACCGTTAACCAAGATACAAACCCTCAAATACACCATTCAGTACATTAAAGAACTCTCCAGCATCCTCGACCAGCAATCTGCGCATGCGCGGCGCTGACGGGACCAACATCCATAGACCAGCATCAACGACAACCCTTTCCCACAATAGACGTCTCTCTCTCTGTGTTGTGTGTTTTGATCTGGTCACGTCAAACACATGATCAGCGTGAAACTCAGTGGAACAACTTGTTGTTTGTCAAGCTACATCTTCAAATTAGTTAGCTTTGAAGAAGCTAGCTACACGAAAAATTGGTCATTTTACTAGCCACTAGCCAGACCGATAAACAAACAGACCGGAAGTTAATTTAGGGCCAGACGCGTAACCGTGGCAACGCGCGTGCGTTTGATGAACCTTTTGTGCAATGGAAATATTCTAATGGATTTCGAAATTCTTCGTGGAATCGCCCAGCTATCAGGGAATGTTCTCACAACTTTCACTTTTCACTGTTAAGATGATTTAAATAATCATCTTTATGATGTTGTTTTACCTGAATAACGTTCTCTTAAAGGGACAGTGCACGCAAAAATTCTTTATGTTATTTGTACTCGACGAATGTTCTAAGAATGTCTTCTGGGTTATGAGAATGTAATCGTAACGTTTTTAAACTATGCAATTGAAAACGTTTTAGAAACATTGCAAATCACTGTTCCCACAATGTTTTTTTTTAGAACATACATTTGTTAGCTGGGCATGGATGCCGATACAGAATCTTTATTTTTGACAGCTGATTTTGATTTTAGGCTGCTTTTGTACAGATTTTTATTTTTCTGTTTATTTTTTTGTTTATCCACTCTCATGTTTTACTGATGTAAATATTTCTTGCTGATGCTTGAGTGGAATGTCGATGTCTAATATTAAGAGTGTCTTTTAAATTTAAATTGCTGAATAAACATCTTGTTCGGTTTGATGTAAACTGTTTTTTGTATTTCATGTCAAGATAAAAGTGGATTTGAAACTACAACGTTCAAATATGTTTAATACTTTTTTATGTATTTTTTTTTTAATTAAGAAATCCCAAAATATTAAAATAAGATGGCATTCAATTTACAGAGAACTTACTCAATATCACAAGGGCTTAGACAGAAAAATAAGTAAAAATAAATTAATATACAAATAAATAAAGCAAGAAAATATCTGCACAGTTTCTAAAGTAATAAATAAATAATAACCCTTCAAAAAAACAAAAACCTCCATATCATTTAATATAAGATTATCAAGTCCATAGCTTTTTAGTTTTTGACAGGGCTTTTAGACATTTTGCCAAATAGTTCTTAAAGACTACAAAAAGGAGAGATAAAAAGGATTAAAAATGTTTATCAATAAAACCTGTTTACGCACAACAGCGATTATCATGACGTAGTTCTTGCGACAAGAGCACTGGCCAATCACAGTGCGCCTGTGTTCGGTGTGGGCGGGGTCTCGCGGTACAATGACGCTCTGACAAAGAGAATCAGCGCTCGATGTGACGGTGCGGCGCGAGCCGCCATTTCAAAGCCGAATAACGCGCGAGGTTTCACGATTTAATAGACGGATGCCTATTTTTTTAGACTACAGTGCATAACACTTTATATTTTTAAGGCTCGTTGTTTAGAAGAGCTCTCAATCTCATAAGGTAAGTCACGGAAGAAGCGCTATGAGCTCGAAATAGAGCGTTTGAGTGTTTAATGTCGGTGAGGCGAGCCGTTAAATCCCACATTCGCCTTCGTTAATTCTATTAAATATCTTCAGTTGTTAGCATTTAGCTAGCTGGTAATATGTGAGAGTTCATTGTTTATTTGTGTCCTCGGCTGATGATTTCGTTCAGCTGCGATTATGGCGACAGGATATTTTTTTAATCTCGGAATGTGTGAAATTAATGAATTAAGAGCTTGTTAATCATAATAAAATCAAATTTATGTTATTTTGTGGGCCTAAACACACTTTCAGTAACAATAATCATCATATTCATGTATAATAACATCATAAACACCGAGCAAATACATGATTTCATAATATCCTTTAAATTCCATATACTACACGTAAATAGAAAAATGGACTATATATTGATGATATCGTGCACTCAGGGGTGTGTGCAAATTTACATAGAAATATTGAAATAGAAAAATGGATCATATATATTGATGATATAATCGTGCACTCAGGGGTGTATGCAAATTATTATCCAATAAATGCTCTCTGCTTTAAGAAACCCCTCCTACCAGTATCAGGTAGCAATTCAGGGTGTAAATTAAAGCCTAATTAAAATATTAATTATTTATAAATATATTTGATATGCCCTGCCTCAAATTCCTGAAATTTCACGAGCCATGAACTGTTAAAATGGTCTGTTCTTTCTCAAAATCTTGAGATGTTTTCTCTCATGCATCGTTTCCATTAGCAAAATCTTATGCGTTTTTTTAGAGATGCTTCATTTTACAGTTGGCCGTGTGCGTTCACACTATTAATACACGGCTTGTGCCCTGAAATCCCCGTGGCCCAGATCAGCTGCTTATATCCCAGCAGGCCGTGCGATGACGGATGTTCTGGCATGTTAAGCTCGTCGTGTGGCTTTAACAGGGTGGCGTCCATGTGTCCAAAGGAAAACCGTCAAACATTTGACATTGGCGCTTGAACGTTTCCAATCTGGATTTGGGTCAAAGGTGTAGGTTTTAGGAATGGTGTGAAGGCAGGTATTGTGTGTTCATAGTGTTTGCTGCTACTGAAAATGCTATTATATACGACTGATAGGCATCAATTCTCAGCGTACACTTAAAAAGTACCACTATTTTCCAGATGGATGCCGAAGCGGAGCAGGTGGAGGAGACGACAGAAGTGATGGAGGCCACAGAAACGCCCTCACAAGAGGAGCCTTCGTCTGACAACAAGTTCAGGTAGGTCACATGACCAAAGCTTCTACTGTCATTGGTTATTCTCATCTACCTATTTTCCACCTACCTATTTTTATGCAAATTTTGGGATGTCGCATATAAAAAAGCTGGATAGAAACATAAAATGGACAATTGAGTCATATATTTTTTTTATCTAATAAGAAGATGTGGATAAACTACGACGGAAACACATTTACTGAATAAAATCCTTTTTAAAAAAAACTCAGCGGAGGCTGTGATTGGATAACTGGAGTAACCAGTGGACCAATGGCATCGCAGCATCTTAAATGTTGGTTTGGTGTTTCTGAAATGATTGGAAGTCTGTCATCAGAATGATTTGTGTTAATTCCCTCCAGAAGCGCCTCACACTTCGTCTGACGCTCTGAGACACACTCATTTATGATGGACGGAAAAACAGCCCGATTGCAGTTTTATTATTGATATTCTGTACCAATTTCCCTGGAAGTGGTGATTTTGTTCTCTTGAACACATGCTGCTTTATTTGCAAATGTTGTATGTGATATTCCAAGTTGAATTCACAGCATAGCTACTGTTATTGAGTTAAATAATGACATTGTCTTCTGTAGAACTCGTTTCATAATTGATAAACTTTGCGCAGTTATTGAACTGAACCGAATAATGACTTTTTAGAGAATTTGTCTCATTTGATGAAGTTGATTCCTAATTATTACTGTTATTACTGCTTTGAAATAGTTGAAATAAAGGTATGATGTGTCTGAGGTTTGGTTCTGGTTATTTTCAGGGGTCGTGGGATGAAGTTTCGTGGCAGAGGTGGCCGGATGGGCCGTGGGATTCGTGGTGGACGTGGGATGATGATGATGATGAAAGGCTTCAGACCCCCGGGTCACATGAGAGGAAGAGGCCGCGACGGGTTTACCAATGGATTTGGACCCATGAGGTCCTGCCGAACTGTTCTTGAGTCTTTCCTTAAAGGGATAGTTCACCCAAAAATGAAAATTAGCCCATGATTTTCTCACCTTCAAGTCATCCTAAGTGTGAATGACATTCTTCTTTTAGACGAACACAATCGGAGGTGTATTAAAAAAATGTCCTGGCTCTTCCAAGCTTTATAAAGGCAGTGAATGGCCGTTTAAGTTTTGAAGTCCATCAAAGTGCATCTATCCATGATAAAAGTGCATCTATCCATGATAAAAGTGCATCTATCCATCATAAAAGTGCATCTATCCATGATAAAAGTGCATCTGTCCATCATAAAAGTGCATCTATCCATCATAAAAGTGCATCTATTTATGATAAAAGTGCATCTATCCATCATAAAAGTGCATCTATTTATGATAAAAGTGCATCTGTCCATCATAAAAGTGCATCTATGCATGATAAAAGTGCATCTATCCATCATAAAAGTGCATCTATTTATGATAAAAGTGCATCTGTCCATCATAAAAGTGCATCTATGCATGATAAAAGTGCATCTATCCATCATAAAAGTGCATCTATTTATGATAAAAGTGCATCTATCCATGATAAAAGTGCATCTATCCATGATAAAAGTGCATCTGTCCATGATAAAAGTGCATCTATCCATGATAAAAGTGCATCTATCGATCATAAAAGTGCATCTATCCATGATAAAAGTGCATCTGTCCATCATAAAAGTGCATCTATCGATCATAAAAGTGCATCTATCCTTGATAAAAGTGCATCTATTTATGATAAAAGTGCATCTGTCTATCATAAAAGTGCATCTATTTATGATAAAAGTGCATCCATGATAAAATGGGGGGTTAATAAAGGCTTTCTAAAGTGAAGTGATGCGTTCGTGTAAGAAAAATATCCGTATTTAAAACTCTAAAATAACTAGCTTCCGGCAGACGGCCGTACGCATCGATTTACTACGGCGAATATTTCTTCATTTATATGAAGAATGTCCTACACACCTAGCATGACTTGAGGGCGAGTAAATCATGGGCTAACGTTCATTTTTGGGAGAACTATCCCTTTAAATAATTTTAATGAACTCGTTTATGAAAACAGCTGTTCTCTGTTGCAGGAGAGGCATGGGAAGGACGTGGCCGTATCCGGACATGCGTGGCCGTCGAGGTCGAGGCGGGCCGATGGGGATGAACTTGGGTCCGCCACCGCCTCCGCCTCCACACATGCACATGAGAGGACCTCCACCACACATGCACAGGTGTCCACACCACTCCGGCAAACAGCGGAGGAACACGGTTCATATGTGCTGCGTTCACCCAGATGTGCCTTTGTTTAATAGTATCTAGGGCTGGGTTGACTATCGATTTCTTGATTTTAAAGTCCCCTTGTAGTCTATATATTTTTATCCCTTAAAACTCATCTTTGATCAACAAAATTACATATTTAAGCGTCATTAATTCTTCATGCCTTAAAATATCTTGAATGTAACTCGACACCCTTGCCTCATTTAGTATGCGCGGTTCTATGAATATGCAAATGAGCCCCGCCTTCACTCACTCACTCAGCTCAGAGATCCACTCGTTGACGATCACACGTTGATCTGATTGGTTACAAGGTAGTTTGTGACGTCAGAAACACCAGCGATTTCAAACCGTGTTTTTGAGACTGTCTTTGGTTCACTGCAGTTTTAAGGAGAAAATACTCAGCAATGCTGTCGACTTATGAATTTACACATGGTTTGTCTTAAAGCATATTAAAAACACCAACGTCTAAAAGTGAAACTCTTCCTGAGTCTCTCCGTAAGGCTGCACTCGCTACTGGTTATTTCTGAGTGAGATTATTGGTGTGTTTTGTTATTGCTGGAGTTTCTGAAGCTCGTGTAAAGACTCCGCCCTCTTCTGAACGGAGGCGGAGCTGCAGCTCATTTGCATTTAAAGGGACACACTCAAACGGCGTGTTTTTGCTCACACCCAAAAATGAGCAAATTATAATAAAGCTATTATAAGTGATCTGGGGATTTTGAGATAAAATTTCACAAACACATTCTGGGGATACCATAGATTTATATTACATCTTGTGAAAAGGGGCATAAAATGTCACCTTTAAGTCACTTCCGTGTTGGTTTCAAGAGGAAGACAAATTCTGTGGTTGGGAAAAAATGTGTCTATCCTTTTAAATCAAGACATGACCAAATTGTATTTACAAGGCGTCGGATAGGCCATACTAGACCGACTCGCATTTATTGAGCGGTGAAGAACCACCAAAATATCAGTTCTGTAGTATCAACATGTCTGTAAACCATATTCTTTGGGATTGCCCAATCTTTAATTTTTAATTTGGTCAGGACACACTTTTAAGGACTTATCTATGGATCCAGAATGTATTTTGCAATTTTTAGCACAAGTACATTTAAAGAATATTTTATAGAATTGTACTTTTTTTTGTACATGTGCTTATTTATTTATTTATTTATTATATTTTATTGATTTTTTTTTTGTCTTAGTTTGTTTTAATTATGTTATACTTATAATATTATGTTGTTAAATGTTTAATATGTATCTGCCATGTAATAGCCGGTGATGCTGATATGGCAATAAACTCAAATACTTGTACTTGTTCAAGAGAGAAAGACTGAAAGGTTTCCACTTGGTGTAAAGTGTGTGTGTGTTTATGGTTTCAGGCACGGCCCGCCTCCTCCTCCCCCCCCACCGGGACACCCGGCCTTCAGAGGACGGCCCCCACATCCGAGGGGGCGGAGCATG
Source organism: Gila robusta (assembly GCA_030770095.1). Taxonomy (NCBI): domain Eukaryota; kingdom Metazoa; phylum Chordata; class Actinopteri; order Cypriniformes; family Leuciscidae; genus Gila; species Gila robusta. The sequence goes on from JAVALU010000316.1 coordinate 77,117, forward strand.
ATGCCGCCCGGCCCGCCCCGTTTCTTCCACCCCAGAGGGTAAGAACACACTCATCCGCTTTCACAAACGCACATGCGAAGAAGAGTCTCTTCGGGGCGTGACAGTGCAGAACCACGGCTAAAACTAAACTTACACAAGGGGCTTTCGCACCGGATAGTTCTAGGGACGAGCCTCCAGGATGGTTCCCTGAGAACTAGCGCTTCCCATAGGAACGTTTTCCTGGTTGCGTTCGCACCGCTAGTAGGAACTCTAACGTAAAACATTGCTTGTTGTTGGGACTTTTATTTTGACGGCGCTGAAAACGACTGACTAGTTTACGATGTACTCAACCGTGTAGTGTATGAACTTTAAACGTTTATTTTGTCTTTCAACATCGGAGTCTGATGCCCCTCCCCCTCCGCTACGTTATTAAAGCTTTGCTAGTCGAGTGCATGAAGTGTCCAACGTTCCACACTTTGTTTTTTCGGTTAAATAAGTGCATCATCCGGCCACTTAAATTGCACTCTTTCTTTTTAGTGTTTTCAGTGTGAATGCACTATTTATACGACAGAACGGCGTAGAATAGTGCAGAAGTACGAGATTTGGGACGCACTGATAGTGTATAAGTGTATAGTGCGTCATTTGGGACACAGCTTATGAAAAGGTTCCTCCAGTGCAAAAGCCCCTATAGTGCATGACACCCTGTTTTTCTTGAATTCTGTGTTTTTTAAATAACGCATTTGCAAAAAATGACGAGTTTCGGCGCCTCTTGAGCACAGCAGGCCAATCAAAATGTGTGATTTTATCCTTTCATGCAGTTACCACAACGGATCGGCCCCTCCTCTGCCCCACCCGCCTCCAGGCAGGGGCCAGCGCTGGCCGGGGCCCCCTGGTGGCCGGAAGTTTTAACGCAACTAAAATCTGTAGCGTTAATGTCCACCGCTCACTCATTTCTGTCCGAACAGACTCGCAGGTCCTTTTACTGTAACAAACACGCTACCTTTTTATTTTTTATATATATATATATGTTACTTCATTTGAGGAAAAAATCCCGAAAAACATTTAAAGGGATAGTTCACCCAAAAATGAAATTTAGCCCATGATTTGCTCACCCTGAAGTCATCCTAGGTGTATATGACATTCTTCTTTCAGACGAACACAATCAGAGTTATATTAAAAAATGTCCTGGCTCTTCCAAGCTTTATAATGTGAGTGAATGGATTTTTGTTTTTGGAAGTCCATCAAAGTGCATCTGTCCATCATAAAAGTGCATCTATCCATCATAAAAGTGCATCTATCCATCATAAAAGTGCATCTGTCCATCATAAAAGTGCATCTGTCCATCATAAAAGTGCATCTGTCCATCATAAAAGTGCATCTATCCATGATAAAAGTGCATCTATACATGATAAAAGTGTATCTATCCATCATAAAAGTGCATCTGTCCATCATAAAAGTGCATCTATCCATGATAAAAGTGCATCTATACATGATAAAAGTGCGTCTATCCATGATAAAAGTGCATCTGTCCATCATAAAAGTGCATCTATCCATCATAAAAGTGCATCTGTCCATCATAAAAGTGCATCTATCCATGATAAAAGTGCATCTATACATGATAAAAGTGCGTCTATCCATGGTAAAATGCACTTTTATGATGGATAGATGCACTTTTATGATGGACAGATGCACTTTGATGGATAGATGCACTTTTATGATGGATAGATGCACTTTTATGATGGACAGATGCACTTTGATGGATAGATGCACTTTTATGATGGATAGATGCACTTTTATGATGGACAGATGCACTTTGATGGACTTCCAAAAACAAAAACCCATTCACTCCCATTATAAAGCTTGGAAGAGCCAGGACATTTTTTTAACATAACTCAGATTATATTCGTCTGAAAGAAGAAAGTCATACTCACCTAGGATGACTTCAGGGTGAGTAAATAATGGGGTAAATTTCATTTTTGGGTGAACTATCCCTTTAAAAGCACTCACTCTGAGGAAGAGAAGGACACATGTTCTTAAGTTGATTTAAATTAAGTGTTTTTACTCCATAAGTGTTGTGTATAGTCAGCGTGGTGCTATTCCTGTGAGCCTTAAACAATCTTGTTCCTTTATTCCAAGAAAACAAGTGAGACTTTAGAGACCGAGAAGGGACGATGGCGCCAGCCGTTATTCCTCAAGCTTGTGTCGTTGATATTTCTGTACTCCTTGGACGTCTCAAATATGGCATTTACAAGCAGATCCCTCAATATGTTCATCTTCATGTGTAGTGCTCATGATTTAATATCATAAATGTGCAGCTACTTAGTCAAGTGAGAATATTGCTGTTGAAAAGTATTCATGTTTCTTTTTTTTGGTTGAATGATTCTGTTAAAATCACAAATACATGGATTCGTTTTAACATGACAGTAGAGTAGCGCTACGATTTATACTTCTTTAAATAAATATTTCCTTGCTTTTCTATTTTAAGGCCAAGTATTTGATTCAAAATAGTAAAAAGTAAAGATAAAAACCCTCTGTGTTGAGTTTTGAAGTGTTATTATGGCACATTCACGTATTGTAACTGATAAAGTCATGTGAATTTGTGAATGTAAATTGAACAGATAACAGCTTTTGACTTAGTTTTGACAAACAAAACAATAAAGTTAAGATAAAATGACCTCTCTTTTTTATTGTTCATTTAAACCAAAAGCTGAATGTCCATTTATGTAATGCATTTTTTTAAAGTACTGATCATTTCTGAAGCCAAATGGACAGCAATGTAAAGATTTTTACATGAGCACAGAAATTTTTCACTATGATGTTTATTATGAATACTCTTATATATATATATATATTTACATCATTGCAGAAATGCATAATAAAGCACATAGATGACTGTTCTATAATT
>JAVALU010000316.1:85000-145000 GCA_030770095.1 Gila robusta
CAGTATTAACTAAATAAACAGTGCTGGGCAACGATTAATTGCATCCAAAATAAAATTTGCTTACATAATATATGTGTGTGTGCACTGTGTATAATTATTTTGTATATGTAAATACACACATATGCATGTATATATTTAAGAAAAATGTGATTTTTTTACAAATATATGCAAATATTTCTTAAATATATACTAAATAATGATACACAAACTTTTATTTTGGATGCGATTAATCGTTGCCCAGCACTAAAAATAAATAACAGATCATCATAACCATGTTAAAGAGAGTTAGCTGGTGTCTGAAGGAAAACATTGAAATAAAAAAGGAAATGCACCTCATAAAGAAATGTATTTATGGTATACAGTTAAATTGTTCAACTCTAAATGAGTTTAACACACATTGACGAGTCTTTCTCTGGCTGATGTGCAGTGTTTGTGTAAAGTCTTTGATTTGGGAATCATTGGTTGTGTTCGTCCCACAGTGGTTTCTGGATGTGCTCCGGGATCTTCTCAACCGCAGTCTATCGAGAACAAACACTGTGTTATAGAGGAGGAAACACGCTTCATCAACTTAAACACACTTTTAATATCGCACTGGTGTGTTTGTACAGTGTGTGTGTGTGATGTCGTTACCTTGGTGATCTCCATGGCGACGCCCTCCGGCAGATTACGCTGGATATACTCCAGATAAACCCGCGCGCTCGATCCCGTTATTCGAGAAATCTGAAAGTCGCAAAGATGTTGAAGTTGTAACGACCAGGCATTTTAAAGAGTAGAGATTTTGAAAAAAAAAAAAAAAAAAAAAAAAAATTATATATATATATATATATATATATATATATACACACATACACACACATACAAATAAACTCTAACTTAAATATATATATATATAGTCTGTATATAATAATAATATATATATATATATATATATATATATATATAAAATACACACAATAAATATTGTAATATAATAAAATATTTTTTATTATATATAAATATATATACATATAATTTTGTATAGAATTATTTATCATATATATATATATTTCATAGTAAATTACACATTAGTAAAAATCACATTTATAATTTTGTATAAAATTACATATATTTTTTCATATACATGTATATTTCATAGTAAAGTATATATCAGTAATATAATATAATAAATATACAATTATGTATATATATAATGTTTATTATACATTTATAAAATATAACTTTTTATATATTATATACATTTTATAGCCTGTAAACATTTTTATATATAAAATCCCATCACTGAAAACTTTATAATGAACATATTATAAGATTATTTTTAAGTTACGCTCAGCTTTAAAATATTACACAGGCTAGAAACACAAGTCATTAACACAGAGCAGAAGTGTGTGTGTGTGTGCGCTTCACCTGGATGTGCAGGAGTGTGTGTGTGTGTGTGTGTGCGCGCACGTGTGCTTCACCTGGATGTGCAGGAGTGTGTGTGTGCTTCACCTGGATGTGCAGGAGTGTGTGTGTGTGTGTGTGTGTGTGTGCGCGCACGTGTGCTTCACCTGGATGTGCAGGAGTGTGTGTGTGCTTCACCTGGATGTGCAGGAGTGTGTGTGTGCTTCACCTGGATGTGCAGGAGTGTGTGTGTGTGCTTCACCTGGATGTGCAGGAGTGTGTGTGCGCTTCACCTGGATGTGCAGGAGTGTGTGTGCGCTTCACCTGGATGTGCAGGAGTGTGTGTGCGCTTCACCTGGATGTGCAGGAGTGTGTGTGTGCTTCACCTGGATGTGCAGGAGTGTGTGTGTGCTTCACCTGGATGTGCAGGAGTGTGTGTGTGCTTCACCTGGATGTGCAGGAGTGTGTGTGCGCTTCACCTGGATGTGCAGGAGTGTGTGTGCGCTTCACCTGGATGTGCAGGAGTGTGTGTGCGCTTCACCTGGATGTGCAGGAGTGTGTGTGTGCGCTTCACCTGGATGTGCAGGAGTGTGTGTGTGTGTGTGTGTGCGCTTCACCTGGATGTGCAGGAGTGTGTGTGTGCTTCACCTGGATGTGCAGGAGTGTGTGTGTGCTTCACCTGGATGTGCAGGAGTGTGTGTGTGCGCTTCACCTGGATGAGCAGAAGTGTGTGTGTGCTTCACCTGGATGTGCAGGAGTGTGTGTGTGTGCTTCACCTGGATGTGCAGGAGTGTGTGTGTGTGTGCTTCACCTGGATGTGCAGGAGTGTGTGTGTGTGTGCTTCACCTGGATGTGCAGGAGTGTGTGTGCGCTTCACCTGGATGTGCAGGAGTGTGTGTGTGCGCTTCACCTGGATGAGCAGAAGTGTGTGTGTGCTTCACCTGGATGTGCAGGAGTGTGTGTGTGCTTCACCTGGATGTGCAGGAGTGTGTGTGTGCTTCACCTGGATGTGCAGGAGTGTGTGTGTGCTTCACCTGGATGTGCAGGAGTGTGTGTGCGCTTCACCTGGATGAGCAGAAGTGTGTGTGTGTGTGCTTCACCTGGATGTGCAGGAGTGTGTGTGTGCTTCACCTGGATGAGCAGAAGTGTGTGTGTGTGTGTGCTTCACCTGGATGTGCAGGAGTGTGTGTGTGTGTGTGCTTCACCTGGATGTGCAGGAGTGTGTGTGTGTGTGCTTCACCTGGATGTGCAGGAGTGTGTGTGTGTGTGCTTCACCTGGATGTGCAGGAGTGTGTGTGTGTGTGTGTGTTTCACCTGGATGTGCAGGAGTGTGTGTGTGTGCTTCACCTGGATGTGCAGGAGTGTGTGTGTGTGCTTCACCTGGATGAGCAGAAGTGTGTGTGTGTGCTTCACCTGGATGTGCAGGAGTGTGTGTGTGTGTGTGCGCTTCACCTGGATGTGCAGGAGTGTGTGTGTGTGTGTGTGTGTGCTTCACCTGGATGTGCAGGAGTGTGTGTGTGTGTGTGTGCTTCACCTGGATGTGCAGGAGTGTGTGTGTGTGTGCTTCACCTGGATGTGCAGGAGTGTGTGTGTGTGTGTGTGCTTCACCTGGATGTGCAGGAGTGTGTGTGTGTGTGTGTGTGCTTCACCTGGATGTGCAGGAGTGTGTGTGTGTGTGTGCTTCACCTGGATGTGCAGGAGTGTGTGTGTGTGTGTGCTTCACCTGGATGTGCAGGAGTGTGTGTGTGTGCTTCACCTGGATGTGCAGGAGTGTGTGTGTGTGTGTGCTTCACCTGGATGTGCAGGAGTGTGTGTGTGTGTGCTTCACCTGGATGTGCAGGAGTGTGTGTGTGTGTGCTTCACCTGGATGTGCAGGAGTGTGTGTGTGTGTGTGTGTGTGTGTGCTTCACCTGGATGTGCAGGAGTGTGTGTGTGTGTGTGTGTGTGTGTGTGTGTGCTTCACCTGGATGTGCAGGAGTGTGTGTGTGTGTGTGTGTGTGTGTGTGTGTGTGTGTGTGTGTGTGTGCTTCACCTGGATGTGCCGGCGGTGAGTCCTCATCTCGTACTGAGCTCTGTGCTTCTTGAAGATGTGGATGGACTTCAGCAGCGTGAGTTTATCGATGTGTTTGAGCGGCTCAAACCTGAACACACACAGAACAACACTTTCAGCACTATATACAGGTGACACTCCAGAAATTACAATATCGTGCAAAAGTTATAATTTTGATGATTATGGCTTACAGCTTATAAAAAACCCAAATTCAAAATCTCAGAAAATTAGAATATTACATGAAATCAATAAAAATAAGGATTTTAAATACAGAAATGTCGGCCCTCTGAAAAGTATAATCATGCATATCTATATAGTTAAATATACTAAATATATTAGTTTCACGTTTTAATTTGAATTACTGAAATGCATGAACTGTTGCACGATATTGTAATTTTTCGAGTTTCACCTGTATATATATATTAGGGGTGTAACGGTTCGGGACGCACTTGCACCGCGGTTGATCTCAAAACTGATGACGCATCTATGATCTGGTTTGTTGAAAATAACATGTTCCACTGTCGATAAATTCACTCGCTGGCTTCCCAAATAATACATTAAAACAGCGATAATCAAAAAACGGTTACTCTTCGTAAACTCTGTTCAATGCGTTCAGACCTGAACTGCACTCGATACTATCAGTGTTTAAAACTAAACTCATTTAAGCTTTGTCAATGTAAACATTCAAGAGCAAGACGCCAAAGAACTCGCATGCGCTGTGAGAAGACTTGTAGTGTGTGTGTGTGTGTGTGTGTGTGTGTGTGTGTGTGTAGCCTACTCATCTCAGACAGCGCACAAATATTGAGTTCTCTTAAAAGTCTTGCACTTGAATGGACAAATTCACACAAACGTATGTCAACATGTCCGTCTTGACGAGTATCCTATCAGACTTATACCGTTATAAAAATATATTATAAAAATATAATTTGATTATGCCTTAAGTGAACTTATACGATCAAGACAGACAACTCACAGTATCAGTGTAGCGCTACTGAATCAGCTCTGAATTCAATAGCTTTTGTAACTTTAATAAGGATTAATCTTTCATTTATACAGTCAAATATGCAGTGTTATTTTGCATTTGATCATTTCATTCAATTTCCGTACCTGAAAACTAATGTTAGACCAACCTGAAAAGCACAGTTTATTTTATTAGTATCTTTGCTCTATTGTATTTTTGTGCTTTTGCTTGTGGTTAGATTAATTGTTTTTTATTTTATTTATTTTATTTGACAGTAATCTTTTTTTCTCCTGAACATACCGAAACCGTGAACCTAAAACCGTGATACAAACCGAACAGTGAGCCATTTAAACCGTTGCACCCCTAATATATATATATATAAAATACACACATATACAGGGTTTGAAATTAACAGCCACTAAATGCGGGTAAAAATCAAGTGTTGGCGATAATCCTGTCAAATCACGAGCCAATTTGGCGTGTTATTATATTTACTGCTGGGAAGTTGGTGTGAGACAAATCTGCACAGATTTAGCACAAATACTTGTGAGTCATCATGATATATTAAATACAGCGTATTGCACAGAATCTGCTCATATCTGGCTTTACTTGAACACACACGTCACTACACAACAAATAACGGCTCGCTTGTTCATTTGCATTGAAGCAATAGCGAAGATTAAAAAGCATTTGGTGAACAGAAAATACATTGATATTTTCCAACATCCTACTTTTTCTTGATGTTCTTTGTACTGTATTAATCTGTGCATCTAAAACACATTTATGGTGATGAGGATGAAAGAGGAGGAGATGTTTGAATAAGAGATTAATGTATGAAATCCAAATTTTATAATATAGGCTAAGCTGTGACGTAGTTAATTTGGTTTCTTTTGGCTAGAAGAAGTTCTGAATGGCCGGTAACTTAAAAACGTAGAGGCCAAATTGGCCTGTGAGTGAAAAAGTTAATTTCAAACCCTGTATATATACAAATAAAATATAAATATGAGTTCAGCTCGATAATACTCACACTTTCTCCAGGGTGAGTCCGAGCTCTCGGGCGGCCAGAGTCGCGAAATACTCATAACTGTCCAGAACTGACCTATCGTGACCTTTGACCTCCACTGACAGCCTCTGATAGAGAGTGTCCGGCTCCTCTGACACCTGTCAATCAAATATACATGCTTACACATTCACAGGCTACAAAGACTTTAATCACAGTAATATTAAACACTAGGTCGAATTTAAAAGCAGATACTCACGACAGGAGACGGTGATCTGTGGATCAACCTGAAAACAAACATTTATGTCACTCAATGATGTTTAACTTCTACACAGTGGAGTCTGAGCGCGCATTAAGCTTCAAAACAGCCGCAATTCTTTAACAGAGGAAAGTGAGAAACTGACCGTGTTTGATGCTGTAATACAGCAGCCTGTGATACAGAACACATTAAACATTCAGCAGAATCAACAACTACGCTCATGTAGTAACACAGAGACAGATAAACCGTGTGAAAGAGTCTACAGTACCTGTAAGAAGTGTCTATTAATGGTCTTTGAAAGGACGCTCGCCATGGAAGCCGCCATGTTTTCTGGCTCGACAGGCGGAAGGAAGTGACGTCAAAACACAAACGCGGGAAATGGTGCCCCTAACGGCAGGGAATCACAATAATAATCCAGGTTAGCCAGCTTTTGTGTGTAAAAAAACAAACAAACTAAAACACTTGATGGAAAAACTAGTTTATGTATTTGTTACGTGTAATAATTTATTGTGACTGAATAACTGTATCGCTAAAACACTTTATTGACAATAGTTTACTTCGACCAACGCAAATATTCAAACTTCCAAACACATCATTCATTTCAATCATTGAATATGAACCTGAACATTTTGATTACAATAACACTGAAAACACCTAAATAAATAAAGAAAAGAAAAATAAGTTTAAGTTGTGTAGCATGCTCCAATTTCTAATTTATTCATGTTAGGTGAACGCGTAGAAATAAAACACTTATGAAGCATTTCGATTTATAATGCATTGCATTATGAGGAATTTCCTTAAAAAAAAGCTATGAAAACACCCCGTATTATACTCATTTTAAGTAAATAGTATTTTTGTTTTTCCCTCCACCTCTTGTTCCCGCTTATTTTTATTGAAATATAAATCTGCAAACAAATTAAAATAAATACAATTATGAGACACGATTCACTGTGAATAATATTTTTTATGGCTTTATTTATTTAAGTTTTTTTTCTGTTATATTAGTTTAAATAAATAAAAAAAATAAAAAAAATAAAAATACACATCCTCTGTACACGTTCTGGAAAGAAATCACTGAGGGGAAATATATAATATGTGATCATATGGTGGTCACGTGACCCAGCGCAGCGGCCCAGGCATCATCAGAATCAGAGACAGCAGCGCTAAAAACACACTCTTCTCACATCCACACTCACAGGTAAAGATCGTCACGGTTTCCTTTGGGTTTCGGTATCATCCCTAGACCGGTTCCGTTCTTCTAGCCCATCCTACTATTGTGTTTTATAGTGGAAAAACAATGAGGGAGCGCGCGAAGTGAGTGTAGCTGCGGAGCTAACAAAAGCCAGAGACGCAGAAATGCAGCAAAGAGGGGTTTATTTCACAACGGGATGATTACAAAGGCGTTTTACTAGATTAATCAATCGAGTACATGTAAAGATTGTATCTAGATGGGTTTCTTAGAAGTGTCAGCTGTTAAATCTAACAAGCACGTATTGTGATCATGTTGGTTTTATGTTCTCGAGTTCATCAGGATCGATTAATACATACTTGATTCTTAAAATATCGGTGTTGTTTTGCTCATAAAGCGGTGAAAAAATGCGGCATTTAGGATGTTTGTGGCGTTTACTTGTAAACTAGAGCACTGAAAGAGGGATCGTTTTTAAAAAATATTTCTTTAATTCTTCGTTTGGTGTTGCTATACTGTAATTTCAGGGGATTTTTCGAAATACTGAGGTGAAACGGCAAATTAAACCACATTTATTCTGCTAAGAAAGTATTTCTGCTTCCTAACATGTTTGAGTTTTGAGTTTAAACTGATAGCCAAAACATCATTCGAGACTTTTTATGTTGTAAGAGATGCTCATCATGATTAATTGTGCTGAATTCTTGAATCGCTAATTGTGTTTATATGTCTGCCGTTGTCCTCTAAAAGGAATCCCCGACGCTGATTGGCCGGCGGCTCCTCTGATGCGATGACGACACGCGCAGGAGAATCCCGTGCGCGCGCTGCTGCCACGAGCACGAGGACCGGAGCGTTTTCATCCGTCGGTGACGTCACCACGAACGGGGCATCGTGCGTAATGACATCATGAGGTTAAGCTTCGAGCCTGAAGGAGGGGAAAGTTTTCTTTGAGACTTGGATATTTTCAACCTCTTTGCTGTTGGGAATCGGACACACAGGTGAATTCCTGCTTGGATATCCGGGCACTTGTTGTGTTTGCCTCTCAGCATGACATATGTGCCTTGTTAGTAGTTTTATGCAGTTTTGCAGATGCATTCGGACCGAACGTGGTTGTGAACAGGCAGCCGCTCTCACCTGGACCCCAAGGACCCGCCGGTGAGCCGGGTGACTTTGTGGATTTGCGTGAATCCGATCGTGCAGATATGTTTGCAGCAGTGGAGAACGGTCCCGTCCTGTGCAGCGACTCCAACATCTTGTGCCTGTCCTGGAAGGGTCGCGTTCCCCGAAGCGAGAAGGAGAAGCCCGTGTGCAGGAGACGCTATTATGAGGAAGGCTGGCTCGCCACGGGGAACGGCAGGGGCGTCGTGGGCGTGACGTTCACCTCGAGCCACTGCAGGAGAGACCGAACCACCCCACAGCGCATCAACTTCAACCTGAGGGGACACAATAGTGAGGTAGGGCGTTAGAAACAGTAGACAACAAGCCTAAGGTTGTGTGATGCAGATGCAATCTCATGCAAACCGCCTCCAGATTCAGGTTTCCTGTGGCCAGATTTGGGAAAGAGGCATTTAAAAAGGAAAAAAAAGTGCATGAGAAAGTAAATGTAATGACTATTTTAACAACCTGCTCATATTGGTCGATCTCGTGTAAATATGTTTTTTTATTTTTGCGTATGTTTGCATGGTTAAAAAAAAAAAAAAAATCTTCACATTCTAATTTGCATTAAAATTGCATAAAGAAAAGGCCTTTGCATGCTAACAAGCGAAGGAATTTAAATGCATTAGTTCCCATGATTGAAAAAGTCATTGGTCAAAAGGTGTGAGAACCTTGCAAAATACACAAAATATTATATGCATATTATGTTTAAAGTCCCCATGAAATCAAAGTGTTTTTGTCTTTTAGTATGAATATGTTAGCCTTACTGTTGTCTGTAAGCTAGTGCGCTCTAAAACAATCACAAAATTACATTTAGAAGATATAAGCATTCAAAACTTAGTCTCTCACTTCCGGATCAATGATTTTGATGACATCACTCTGCACTTCAGCTTCTCATCAGATTTTCTGTCCAATCAAATGCTCTCTAGAATCTGAAGCTCCGCCCCTTCATTATAAACAGACGCTGAAGCTGCGGCTGAAATCAGTCACTTGTTCACTCATTTACTGTTTTCTACATGGTGAATGGCACATAGTGCACTATATAGGGGATGGGGAACGATTCAGGCAGTGTAAATATGGCACATAGTGTACTATATAGGGGATGGGGAACGATTCAGGCAGTGTAAATATGGCACATAGTGCACTATATAGGGGACAGGGAACGATTCAGACAGTGTAAATATGGCACATAGTGTACTATATAGGGGATGGGGAACGATTCAGGCAGTGTAAATATGGCACATAGTGTACTATATAGGGGACAGGGAACGATTCAGACAGTGTAAATATGGCACATAGTGTACTATATAGGGGATGGGGAATGATTCAGGCAGTGTAAATATGGCACATAGTGCACTATATAGGGGACAGGGAACGATTCAGACAGTGTAAATATGGCACATAGTGTACTATATAGGGGATGGGGAACGATTCAGGCAGTGTAAATATGGCACATAGTGCACTATATAGGGGACAGGGAACGATTCAGACAGTGTAAATATGGCACATAGTGCACTATATAGGGGATGGGGAACGATTCAGGCAGTGTAAATATGGCTCATAGTGCACTATATAGGGGACAGGGAACGATTCAGACAGTGTAAATATGGCACATAGTGTACTATATAGGGGATGGGGAACGATTCAGGCAGTGTAAATATGGCACATAGTGTACTATATAGGGGGTAGGAGTGCACTATATAGGGGACAGGGAACGATTCAGACAGTGTAAATATGGCACATAGTGTACTATATAGGGGATGGGGAACGATTCAGGCAGTGTAAATATGGCACATAGTGCACTATATAGGGGACAGGGAACGATTCAGACAGTGTAAATATGGCACATAGTGTACTATATAGGGGATGGGGAACGATTCAGGCAGTGTAAATATGGCTCATAGTGTACTATATAGGGGGTAGGAGTGCACTATATAGGGGACAGGGAACGATTCAGGCAGTGTAAATATGGCACATAGTGTACTACAGGTCCTTCTCAAAAAATTAGCATATTTCATCCGACCAATAAAAGAGGTGTTTTTAATACAAAAAAAGTCAACCTTCAAATAATTATGTTCAGTTATGCACTCAATACTTGGTCGGGAATCCTTTTGCAGAAATGACTGCTTCAATGCGGCGTGGCATGGAGGCAATCAGCCTGTGGCACTGCTGAGGTGTTATGGAGGCCCAGGATGCTTCGATAGCGGCCTTAAGCTCATCCAGAGTGTTGGGTCTTGCGTCTCTCAACTTTCTCTTCACAATATCCCACAGATTCTCTATGGGGTTCAGGTCAGGAGAGTTGGCAGGCCAATTGAGCACAGTAATACCATGGTCAGTAAACCATTTACCAGTGGTTTTGGCACTGTGAGCAGGTGCCAGGTCGTGCTGAAAAATGAAATCAGATGGAAGCATGAAGTGCTCCAAAATCTCCTGATAGCTAGCTGCATTGACCCTGCCCTTGATAAAACACAGTGGACCAACACCAGCAGCTGACATGGCACCCCAGACCATCACTGACTGTGGGTACTTGACACTGGACTTCAGGCATTTTGGCATTTCCTTCTCCCCAGTCTTCCTCCAGACTCTGGCACCTTGATTTCCGAATGACATGCAAAATTTGCTTTCATCCGAAACAAGTACTTTGGACCACTGAGCAACAGTCCAGTGCTGCTTCTCTGTAGCCCAGGTCAGGCGCTTCTGCCGCTGTTTTTGGTTCAAAAGTGGCTTGACCTGGGGAATGCGGCACCTGTAGCCCATTTCCTGCACACACCTGTGCACGGTGGCTCTGGATGTTTCTACTCCAGACTCAGTCCACTGCTTCCGCAGGTCCCCCAAGGTCTGGAATCGGTCCTTCTCCACAATCTTCCTCAGGGTCCGGTCACCTCTTCTCGTTGTGCAGCGTTTTTTGCCACACTTTTTCCTTCCCACAGACTTCCCACTGAGGTGCCTTGATACAGCACTCTGGGAACAGCCTATTTGTTCAGAAATTTCTTTCTGTGTCTTACCCTCTTGCTTGATGGTGTCAATGATGGCCTTCTGGACAGCAGTCAGGTCGGCAGTCTTACCCATGATTGTGGTTTTGAGTAATGAAACAGGCTGGGAGTTTTTAAAAGCCTCAGGAATCTTTTGCAGGTGTTTAGAGTTAATTAGTTGATTCAGATGATTAGGTTAATAGCTCGTTTAGAGAACCTTTTCATGATATGCTAATTTTTTGAGATAGGAATTTTGGGTTTTCATGAGCTGTATGCCAAAATCATCAGTATTAAAACAATAAAAGACCTGAAATATTTCAGTTGGTGTGCAATGAATCTAAAATATATGAAAGTTTAATTTTTATCATTACATTATGGAAAATAATGAACTTTATCACAATATGCTAATTTTTTGAGAAGGACCTGTATATAGGGGGTAGGAGTGCACTATATAGGGGACAGGGAACGATTCAGGCAGTGTAAATATGGGACATAGTGCACTATATAGGGGGTAGGAGTGCACTATATAGGGGACATATTTTTAAAAGGGGAGGAGCTATTCGATAAGCCCCGCCCTCTTCCTGTTCCTGTGGAAATGACATCTTTACACTGAATAATGCTGCTGGTTTCAAGGCAATTCAGTGGGTCTTTATCTTTAAGAAACGCATTTTAGAAGCATCGAGTGAATCATAAAACGTCTCACAGACAGTGTTAATGAATAGGATTTGGTCTCGTGTTCGTTGAGCCGTTGAATCATGGATAACGGGTGTGAAATCAATCATGGGCTGCGGTTTAATTACCCTTCCTGACAGCCGGCTGACGACGCTGGTTAATGAGATCTGTCAGGTTATGAGGTATGAGATCATTAGCACTGACCATCTCTCTTCTGAACCTCGACTGGAATATGTAATTCTGCGTTCAGTTTAATATCTGTACTGTGTGTATGTAGTCATCCCGTACTGTGTGTATGTAGTCATCCCGTACTGTGTGTATGTAGTACTTCGCTTAAATGAGAGTGAGAGAGACAAAACTGTGTGTTATTCCAGTGATCCTCTCTGTGTTGTTTTTTATTTAATCATAGTTTTCAATACCATGAAGCAAATGCAGTTTTCTTAACTCTGAATAAATAAATAAACAAATATACACACAATGAAACCACAAATATAATAATAATAAACACAATATTTCAGACTCTCTCACAGTTGTTTCACACAGTAGATGATACACTAACAGACTTTTCTATAATATAACTATATCATAATCATTAATAAAACGAACAACCAATTGAACTAAAATAGTAGACGCCAAAGCATCTGAATAAGTTTATATTTTTGAGATTTGATCATTTTTACTAACCTTTAGTAATAAATGAGAGTGAGAGACAAAACTGTGTTATTCCAGTGTTGTTTGAGGACAGTCGTCATGGCAACTCCCAACTGCCACTCAGAGAGCCATAGCAACCGCCTAGCAACCACCCAGAACACCCTAGCAACCACCCAAAATACCTTAGCAACCGCCCAGAACACCATAGCAACCGCCAAGTAACACCATAGCAACCACCCAGAACACCATTGCAACTTTTAAAACTTCTTCAAACTTTCTGGTCCGGCTTTCTCAAGCCAATTTAAAGTTTGTCTCGACAAACTTTTTAATCTACTAGTTATAATTAAAGTAATTTAAATAAAGCATATATACACACAAACAACTAAATACCTTCGTGACCCAAATATGCAGGGTGGTCACATGTAAATGAAGCAAAATTTATGCTATTATTATTTTAGTCTAGGCTGGAATTTGGGTTATTATCGTTACGTTAACTAAAACTGTTAACATTTCTGTTAATTGATAAAAATCTGAAGAATATAAAAAGCACAGGTAACACTTTATTTTACAGTGTCCTTACATATGTTACATGTACTTACCATAGTAAGTATGCATAATTACATGCAAATAACTCTTTCAACCAAATCCAATCCTACCCTAACCCTATAGTAAGTACATGTCGTTACTTAATATTATTCAGTACTTAAATATATAATTACTGTAACAATGACACCTTAATATAAAGTGTAACCGTGAGGGTTGTTTTTTTTTCAAGATAAAAAAAGTTTAACTTTTACAAACATGTTTTGACACCTTGCATTTTTCTGTTCCTCTGCATCTTGTGTTTTTGTATGCAAAAACACTTTGTAAATGAACAGTCAATGTTTGATCTAAGCAAAAACAATGGGATTTGTGCACTTAAAAACAAACGAAGACTGCTTTGCTTCTTTCTCCCGAGTGCTTTCTTTCACTCTGCAAGTGTCCATCACATATAAAGAGAGCAAAAAATAGACGTGGGTAAAAATAAACCAGCTGTAATCTGTTCTCTGTTGGGATTCTTAACCTTGTTGCATCTTTAAAGCGTCTTGACATCTGCCTCTCATATGAAACGTATTCTCACACACACACACACACTCTTTCATACTTTATCTGTAAAGTGAGGCCAAATGGCGCTAAAAATAGTAGTTTGGGAGAAAGGAAATATTAGCTGATCTAGTTGGCAACACAATGTGTGAATTTTTATTCATGTTTGTAATAATTTGAGCTCCTTTTCTCGCTGCTATTTTGCATGCATTGAAAGCAGACGGTGACAAAAAAAGAAAAAATCTAAGTATCATAAAGTTATTCCATGAGACTTTATTTTCTACTAAAGAAAGAAAAATAACAGATGCATGTTTGGAACAAAATTGTCTGAGAGAATTCATATTTTTGGGTGAACGATCTTTTAATCATAAGGTGCAAAGATGATTCTCATGTTTTCTACGCAGCTTTTGTCCTGTTGCAAGTTAAGTCCACCTTATGTAACCAGATCATGGGTCGCATCTGAGGTTAAAGAGAGAATCTGTTGCTAGACTGAGTCTTCATGCGTGTGATTAGAGCTGCACGATATTGCAGAAAAATGCAATGTGTGAAAACTCATTAAATAATGCGATATGTGATACGATAATGCTTAAAGTGTGTAAAATAAACTTCAATTATCTTTAAAATGATATAACCTACATACATGTTTCACATTCTTTTTGTGACAAGAAAACATCCCTACAGCTTCTGAGTGTTTTACTGTCGCATAAGAAGTGTTATTTTAACATCAGTTTCAGGTTATCATACATTAGGATTATTTAACAACAGAAACTGAATAATCAAATGTAAAAATAAACACTTCTTAGTGTTCACTGTATGAATGAAATATATCCTGGTTCTTATTAAAGCTACATAAGTTATTCAGCCACGAGCAGCGAGTGATTTTCTCTGTCTTTAATTCATGACCACAGTTATTGCAAGCCGTTGCGATATGAATATCACCATGTATATATTTGCAATATTTCGATATATTGTGCAGTCCTACATGTGATGCATTGCAATATGGGTTCCAACAATTCACTTTCTGTATTGGGTCACCATTTGATGTCCAATACAAATTTCCAAATTCCTCTGAAAATCTAGAAGCAAAACTAGCTGAAAAACCCTGAAATATATCACTTTAACTTTACATTCACAACAACACTTATTATAACTTATTATATATACAGGATGGCCACGGGTCCTTAAAGTCTTAATGTCTTAAAGTTTTCCTAATAAAATGCCTTAAAATGTCTTAAATTAAGATTCGATGGGTCTTAAATATTTCTGGTCACATTACCACTAAAATTTCTCCAGTCTGACGGACCCAATGTCCGTCAAATAACCAGTGAAGCATCGAATCGCGAGAATAATTCAGATTTTATTACATAAACAGCGATTGATAATGATAATGTATTTCTGGTAGCGCTGTTGAGACTCTGTGAGAGATTTTATAGTGAGAAATCAAAACAAATGAGCATAACAGCACATAAAAAACTCACAGAAGAAACATACTGAGGTAAAAATTCAAAATGTGGAGTTTTTATAACATATGATATAGTTAACATAACATGACGGGAGATATTTTGCTGAATATTCTCACGATTGCAAATGTTACATTGATTTTAGTTCAATAAACATTAAATTACTTAGGTTAAACATTAAATATTACATAACGTATGTAATATAATGTGTATTTCCATCACAGGTTTGGTCTTAAATTTAATTCAGAGTGGCATTAAAAAGGTATTAAGTCTTAAATTTAACTTGTTTATATGTGTAGACCCTGATATCATGATGTTCATGGAATTAATATGTTAAAACCAACGCAATTAGAAATTCAGATATGGTAATTGGGCGTTTCGTTTCCGACACGCTGTAAGTGGTCAACCAATCACAACAACACACTGGACCATCTGACCAATCAGAGCAGAGCAGCTCTCAGAGAGGCGGAGTTTAGAGAGACTGAATCTTCGAATGAACCGTTTCAGACTCTGAGAAATCAGGGAATGTGCAAAGAGAAAATTAATGTGTTTTTTGACGTTGGACGCATGTAAACCTGTTGTGGGAGACTATTTAATTTTATATTTAACAATATTATTACAACATTATTTTCCTGTTATCTCTGTAAAGCTGCTTTGAAACAATCTGTATTGTAAAAAGCGCTATATAAATAAAGGAGACTTGACTCTAAAACAACATTAGGAACTTTTAAAATAGCATAATAGGTATGGGTGTCACAATATATCGCAACACAAAAATGCATCAATATGTATCGTGGATAGTTCACCCAAAATAAAAATTCCTATGTGAGGAAAAAAATTAAAGTTTTCAGAGTTTTAGTGTCAGTACTATATATAATGTTGAATATAATGTATAATAAATGCTGATCCTGATAATGCCAAATGTCTGATGTTACCTGTAAAAAGTGGTCTATATTAGCCTATTTTAAATATATTTATTCAGTGTCAGAGTTCAAGCATATTCGTCTAAAATAATTCTGTATTTTCAGCTTCAGAATCATGAATATTGTTGTTCTGGTGTCTGTGGTGTTGGGTTACTGTAATCCCAGCATTTGGACAAATCTTTAGTCTTATCTTATGACGCTTGATCCGGCAAATCGCTGCGTCACTCTCTGTCCGAGCAGAACGACTGATCTCAATATAGACCCATGTGTTTTACCTGCGTCTCTGGCATTATGGGATTGTTCACACGTTGTTTACACGCTGTGTGTGTGTGTGTGTGTCAGGGTTTGTACAAGCTGCTTAAAGTACTTGAATTTGATTTTGAAATTTAAGTCCTGAAAACAGCCATATTTACGTAGAGCTACTTGAAAAGTGCTTGACTTATTTAAATACAATCTATATGAAATTTTATTTTTTCGGAAAAATATACGAAGTACGCCAACATTTATATTATTTTTTGAACAATACTAGCTATTATAAACTTTGTATTTAATGTATAATGTTGTATTTTGGATACCGTATATCTGTAATTTGAGTAAAAAAAAAATTAAAAATCCTAAAGATATTGTTTGATAAGTGCGATCACTGATTGTAGTCCTTGAAAACCAAAAAAGTAGTGCTTAAAGTCCTGGAGTTTCATTTTACAGTATCTGTACAAACCCTGGTTTGTGAATTAGTGTTTACAACACTCATATCGGTCGATCACTTAATATAAATATATTTTTATTTTCGTTTATTAGGGCCCGAGCACCGATGGTGAGAGGACCCTATTGTTTTTGCTCCGTTTATTATTATTCCGCTTCTTCTCCTAAATGAATCGCTTTTTAGAGGGCCTAAACATGCTCAAACTCATGAAACTTTGCACACGCTTCAGAAGTGGTGAAAATTTACGTGTGTTATGGTTTCCAAAATTGGGTGGGGCAAATTCTGTAAATTATTGCCCCCACATTTTGCCCCAGCTCTACGTTTCACGTACAGGTATGAAATTTGGTACATACATGTAATGACCCAATACCTACAAAAAAGTCTGAACTTCCTCCTAGATTTTGTGAATTTTCCTGATGTTGTACTTTAACAAACTCCTCCTACAGTTTTGATCTGATCCTCTTCAAATTTGGTGAGTGTAATCTTAAGGCCTTTGCGACGTTAAATTGCGAAGATCTTGAGTTTTCGTCGAAGGGTGTGCTCTCGGCGGCCTGACAAATGTGTGGGGCAAAATGGCTCAATAGCGCCCCCTACATTATTGCACCGGCTCTACGTTTGACGTACAGGTGTGAAATTCGGTACATGCATGTAATGACACAATACCTACAAAAAAGTCTCTTGGAGCATAGCCCTAAACACAACAGGAAGTCAGCTATTTTGAATTTCCTCTCAGATTTTGTGTAGTTTTTGCCATTTCCAGACGTTGTACTTTAACGAACTCCTCCTACAGTTTTGATCTGATCCTCTTCAAATTTGGTGAGTGTAATCTTAAGGCCTTTGCGACGTTAAATTGCGAAGATCTTGAGTTTTCGTCGAAGGGTGTGCCCTTGGCGGCCTGACAAATTTACACCCAATTTCAGCCTTTTGGTGATTTGTGCATGAATATGTCATATAGTTCAATATTGCTTGCAGTTCCGATGTTGCTAGGCAACCACAGACAGCCTGCAGTAACTCAGGCATACAATGTCCGATCTGCCCCAAACTTCACATGTTTGATAAGAGTCCTGTCCTGAACACATAACTATGCTCATATTTGGTTATAGCAATAGCGCCACCTGCTGGTAGCAGGAAGTGTGGCAAATACAAATCCTTTGACATAGTCCTCCTATATTTATTATCATTACATACTGCCCACCGTGCTCTGTCTTCCTAAAACCGCCGGGTGGCGGCGGCACGGGTGCGAGGGCCCTCTTCATCGCTGCTTGCAGCTTTAATTTTTTTTTTTTTTTTTTTTTTTTTTTTTGCTGGGATGTAAACATTTAAAATAAATGCCTAGTTCTGCATAACAAAATTAAAATAATTCAAATCCATTAATGCTTTTTGTCTTATTGGAGGCCTTTGCATGCTAACAGGTAAAGTTGTTCAAATATATTAGTCTATTTAAATTAGTCCTGGGCAACAATTAATTGCGATTAATCGCATCCAAAATAAAAGTTTGTTTAACATAATACTGTGTATAATTATTTTGTGTATATATAAATACACACACATGCATGTTTACTGTATATTTAAGAAAAATTTGTTATTTATATATAAAATATTTTTATATATATATACAGGTGAAACTCGAAAAGTTTGAATATCGTGCAAAAGTTATAATGTTGATGATTATGGCTTACAGCTTATAAAAACCCCAAATTCAAAATCTCAGAAAATTTGAATATTACATGAAATGAAATCAATAAAAATAAGGATTTTAAATACAGAAATGTTGGCCCTCCGAAAAGTATAATCATGCATATGTATATAGTTATAAATACTAAATATATTAGTTTTTCACCTTTTAATTTGAAATACTGTAATACATGAACTGTTGCACGATATAATAAAAATTTTCGAGTTTCACCTGTACATGCAAATATTTCTTAAATATATACAGCTAAAACTGCTCAACAATGTCAGTAAATTCTTTCAAGCTGCTATCCATGTCTTTGAGGATAAAGACAGTAGCAGGTAAAGGTAAAGTAAAGGTTGTGTTTCCTCTGGTCCTGAACGAGCTGTTCTTGCTCTTCTAGGTGGTGTTGGTGAGATGGAACGAACCCTTCCAGAAACTGGCGACCTGCGACACCGACGGCGGGATATTTGTGTGGATCCAGTACGAGGGCCGCTGGTCTGTGGAGCTGGTCAATGACCGAGGAGCTCAGGTGAGGTTACGTAGGGTCACCAAACGTCCTCTTAGTGACGCTATTTTCTTCTAGACACAAACTTAGTTGCATTATTTTCCTGTTATCACTGAAACGATCTGTATTGTAAAAAGCACTATATAAATAAAGGTGACTTGACTGTACCTGCGCAGGTGAGTGACTTCACATGGTCACATGACGGCACGCAGGCTCTGATCTCCTACCGTGATGGTTTTGTGCTGGTCGGTTCGGTGAGCGGTCAGCGCCACTGGTCCTCGGAAATCAACCTGGAGAGTCAGATCACATGTGGGATTTGGACCCCCGATGACCAGCAGGTACGACCTCTGACCTTTTACTAAGGCTCTATAAATGAAATCTGCTTTATTTTCCCCCCAAAAATCCCACATTTTTTGTTTGATTCTGTTTGAATGTTTCTGGTTTCCATTTTATATTAAATTTAAAATGAATCAAAAAGCACGTCTAATTAATTAAAACCATGTAATTTAACAACAATTTAATCAGAATGCACGTCTAATTAATTAAAATCCTGCAAATTATGCAATTTAACAACAGTTTCATTAATCAAATAGCATGTCTAATTAATTAAAACCATGCAACTTATGCAAATTAATTAATCAAAAAGCACGTCTAATTAACTAAAATCATGCAACTTGTGCTTTTTGATAAAAGAAATTGTTGTTAAATTGCATGTCTAATTAATTTAAACCATGCAACATGCAATTTAAGAACAATTTAATTAATCAAAATGCACGTCTAATTAATTAAAATCATGCAACTTATGCAATTTAACAACAATTTAATTAATCAAAATGGATGTCTAATTAACATCATTTATCTTATGCAATTTCACAACAATTTCATTTATCAAAATGCACGTCTAATTAAAATCATGCAACTTATGCAATTTCACAACAATTTCATTTATCAAAATGCATGTCTAATTAAAATCATGCAACTTATGCTATTTAACATCAATTTCATGAATTAATAAAAGTTATAAACATAAAAATAGGGCTCTATGAAATCCACTTAATTTTTTCCCCAAAAATAAAAAAAATTAGTTTGATTCTTTTTTTTAATCTTTCTGGAGTCCATTTCACTGGTTATATTAAATTTAATATGAATCAAAGAGCATGTCTAATTAAAATCATTACCTTATGCAATTTAACAACATTAATTAATAAAAGTTATAAACATAATAATAGGGATCTATGAAATCTGAGATATATATATATATATATATATATATATATATATGTGTGTGTGTTTTTAAATTCAGTTTTAATAATCAAAATGCACGTCTAATAAATTGAAATCATGCAATTCATTCAGTTAAACAGCAATTTATTAAAAGGTTAACGAAAATTCAATTTTAGGGCCCTATTAAAATTTTATATTTTCTGTTTTAATTTCTGTGAATTATGTTTTCATGGTTAAACTCAATTTTTATAATAAATGTTTCTATTGACTTACACAATTTAATAATTTAGTATTTTTTTTTTTTTTTTTTTTTTTTTTTACAATAACAAGGCTCTATGAAATGTTTTATTTTTTCGTAAATTCGGTATTGCCTGTTTTTATTTTTCTAGATTTGATTTAATACACATTTATTATCAAAAACGATCAATTTAATCAATCTTTCCATATGTGATTCTGTTTGCCGCTGCTCGTCAGGTGTTGTTCGGCACGGCGGACGGGCAGGTGATCGTCATGGACTGTCACGGCCGCATGCTGGCTCATATTCTCCTCCACGAGGCCGAGGGCATCGCCAGCATGGCCTGGAACTATCCCAGCTTTCTAGTGGAGGACAGCAGTGAGAGCGACACGGACTCGGATGATTACACGCCTCTGCAGGGTAACACCGGATCACGAGCCCGATTCCCCGCATCTTAAAGCCCCCCTGAAATCTAAATTTACCTTTTTTTAGCTCTTAGTATGAATATGTGAGCCGTAATGTTATAAATAATCTGGTGTGCTCCAAAACAATGACAAAATTCGCATTTAGGAGATATAAGCATTCAAAAATTCTGCTAAAATGGATCAGAGGATCACATCTTCTGTCCAATCAAATGCTCTCTAGAATCTGAAGCTCCGCCCCCTCTGCTATAAACACCAGCTGGTCAAATATACTCCGGGATATTGTTTATTTCGAGTCGGAGTGACTGTCAGGCACGTCCGAAAGCGAGTAACTTTAGAAAACTGGATCAGCGCTGACTCTGTTATGAACGATTCAGTTCGATTTGGTGAACTGGTTTGATCGGTTCACAAAAAAAGAACCGATTCAAAAGAACGATTCATTCACGATCCGAACATCACTACCGTTGTCACGTCACAGAGTTGAAGTGTGTGTTCAGTTGCTCAAACGCTCGAGTTTTATTTTGTTTTCAGAATGAAATGGCTAGAATTTATTCACACCTCTAACGTTACAACGTATCATCATCAGTACGACTCGCAGTCTGTGAGGTAAACTAAACATGATTGGCTATTTGAAAAGGGGGAGGAGCCATTCAATATGTCCCACCTTACATTCCTGTTTCAGTGGAAAAAAGCGTCATCTTTGATTTTTAACGGGAATGAAAGCGAGGCTGTGAGGGATAGGCTTGCGTCTCGAATGATGACTACCTGGCATTTACCTAATTTCTCAAGTCTTACATCATTAATGTCAGACTGTACGACAGTCAAGACCCGTTAAAAATTGACGCACGCTAGAAAACTTGTCTGGAGTTTTACATCAATCAATCAATCAATCAATCAATCACAGGTTTGGTGACGTGAGGCTGCGTTACATGCGGGATTGAAACGGTGGCTACAAAGAAATCTCTAATGTTACTTTTGGTCACGGCTTGTCTTTAAAGGGGTGGTTGATTATGATTTCACTTTTCTAACTTTAGTTAGTGTGTAATGTTGCTGTTACGACGCTCAAGAGTTCAAAGGGAGAGATTTTCTTTTAAAGAAATTGCTTTTTAAGGACTACAACAAACGGCTGGAAAGGACTACACGAGCTTATTCACGGGTTAGTGACATCACTAACCCTAAAATTTACATAAACTCCGCCCCCTGAGAACGCGATTTATAGATTATCATGACAGAATATGCTAATAACTATACATAAGCTACATAAATTCATCAACTAACCATTCAGAAATGTTGTCACTTCTTCTTGAGTCTCTCCATCTTTGTCTTTGAACATAAAAGGGCTTAAAGTTTTTGAAATGTTCAGTGTGTGTGTCTGTGTGAGGTAATTAAAGCTGCAAACACACAAGAGCTGTTGTAGCTCCGCCCACTGTGCCGGGAGCAGCAGCTCATTTGCATTTAAAGGGACACACACAACAACTGCGTTTTTTTGCTCACCCTCAAAAAGTGAGTTTTAACATGCTATATAAAAATATCTGTGGGGTATTTTGAGCTCAAACTTCACATACACACTCTGGGGACATCAAAGACTTATTTTACATCTTGTGAAAAGGGCATTATAGCACCCCTTTAAAAACAAAGACAATTTGACGGTCGTCGTAGGACTGCGAAAATTTGATTGCAACGGTCATTAATCGGCTGTCGTTGAACACGTCAAACTAACGATCAAAGACTTCAGATTTTAGCCTAGGATCTGAGGAGTCTTTTGCTAAATTTGTCTCAGACGGCCTAATCGTGTTTAAAAGTGTGCACCCGGCTTTAGTCACAAAATAATCTATTTTTACAGCTCACCTCAGGATGCATATTGATTTTGAGCTTCTGTTGGGATTGTTAAAGTGCAGTCAAGGGAAGAGATTTATAATCGCACAGCCTTTTCTCATGACATGCGTTTATTACAAGCATATAAAACAAACCATTAGTGCAATAATGTTCTAGTCTTTTTCAGGCTGTAGTTTCCCTAGTAAATAATGCAGCTGTACAACTGTGTTATTTTAGGTTTATTAATAATTTAAAGTAGCTTTTAGGTTTATACGTTGGTGCATCCCTAGTTAACAATAATAACCATGTCTGTTTTTTTATGATAACTTTTCATTGTTTACTCAGTCACACTTTGCAATAAGGTTAACATTAATTAATGCATTAACTAACATGAACTAACCATGAGCAATACATTTGTTACTATATTTATTAATATTAGTTAATAAAAATAAAGCTGTTCATGTTAGTTCACAGTGCATTAACTAATGTTAACAAGATTTTAATAAAGTATTAGTGAATGTTGAAATTAACATTAACAAAGATTAATAAATGCTGTATAAGTGCAGTTCATTATTAGTTCATGCTAACTAATGAACCTTATTGTAAAGTGTTACCGTTTACTTAAATAGAAATCATAAAAATCAACACATTACGAAGGAAAAAACCCTTTTTCTCTCTAGTACACAGTCTGTGCGTCCCTAGTTAGTAATAATAACCCTATAAATTAACAATAAAAACATAAAAATCAACACATTGCACAGGAAACAACCCCTAAAACACTGTTTTCCTCTCCAGTGCACAGTCTGAAGCCGGTGTTGACCGTCTGCTTCACGTCTGGAGACATCAGTCTGATGAGCAACTATGATGACCTCTCACCGACGTTAATACGCACGGGCCTCAAAGGTTCTTCTTTATACGTTTCATCTATTTATTTTGTCTTCTGTAGAGCCACTTTACAGCAGAATTTATATTTGATGATGAAGTTTGCATCATTGGTTTTGTTATTTCACTGTTTCTTACTGGGAATCTGCTTTGAAACAATCTGTTGTATAAGAGGACATAATGATATCTATTAAAATGCAAATTGATTTCCTGTGTCGAGTCTGTTTTTAGACTGGGGAAATCAATACAATCTAAACTAATCATTATTTGCTTAATCAATACACTGATGCCATGTATAAATATGTGAATGATCATTGTTACTTTGCTATTTTTTTAAAGTGCCCCATTTTGCTATTTTAAAGGTTCCTAATTTTGTTTTAAAGGCTCCTACTGTATGTTTACATGCATCCAAGATCAAAAAAACACTTTATAATAATATCTATTGCAGCATCACCTCATTTTCTCTCAGTGTCTGAAACGGTTCGTTGGGAGATTCAGTCTCTCTAAGCTCCGCCTCTCTGAGAGCTGCTCTGCTGTGATTGGTCAGAAAGCAAACGCTCATTATCATATCTGAACCTCAGCTCTTGATCACAGTGATACGAACAGTAACGATGGTGTGTGTTTTACCGTATCAATCTCAGAAAACAGCGTCTTCTCGACACGAACAACACGAACCAAACTCTTCCAGTCTCAGATACACTACAGTGTTTGAGGGCGGAGCTAAGAGAGACTGTTCAGCCAATCAAAACCAGAGGCGGGGATTATGCAAATTAGTTACATGTGAGACTGGAATTAGTGACGACTCGTTTCAGCAGATCAGAATCGCTTCTTTCTTTTAGGAGACTAACTTTATTTGATCTTTAAAACTCTGCAGACCTTTTACATTCACAAACCGCACTGCATGAAAGATCATATCCACAAAAGCATAAAAGGGGCACTTTAAATGTTTTTACTGATGATAAAATACTCTTTCCTATACAAAAGTAATGTGTTTGTGTGTGTGTGTGTCAGATGTGGTCGTGCAGTGGTGCTCTCAGGGCGACTTGCTGGCTGTTACTGGGATGGAGAGACTCGTGATGACCTCTGACCCTTCCCAAGGGACCCGAAATGCCATTGTTAAGTTTTACAATGTTAGTGGTGAAAACATTTATTCACTGGAAACGCCTGCTCAGGTGAGTGCTTGCTTATATAAACACACACACCCTTTACACTGGCTGTAATAAAGCATAATAAATTTCACATAATTACCAAGAAAAAGCAAGTAACACATTGCTAATTTTTAAGGAGAAAAACTTGTTTCTAATACAAAAGCTGAGGGAAATTTGACATCCAACGTAATCAATCTCACAATATTTTCCCCTCTCATAAAAATCCTAAAAACATGGAATCATGGGATTTTTTTTCTTTTACTATTGAAACAAATGTGATTGCAAAAATTATAAGTTTAAATGTACCCAACTACTACTTCCACTTCTGAGAAAAGGGTGGTTTTGTTCCTCTTTTTGTAAGTCGATGTGTAAAAATTTCGCATTAGCAATTAAAGAAAAGAAAAAAACACTTATACAAGTCAAAGTGTCTGAATAATTTTTGGTCCCAAATTTTTATTGTTAGAACAATTGTATGAACAATTTTTTGGATATAATATGTCACAGTTTACTTAATTTTGCTATCCTCACTAACATAAATTAACTATAGTGTCCTGCACCCACTAGAAAAAAATATATAAAAAATGATATCTGGTGTCTGAAATATTTTTGGTTTGACTAATAAGACAATATAGGGCTGTTACCAATCAAATGAAATAATTTACACTGAAAAATTACAACTCCATTATATAATTGTTTTGAATATACAAATGAAAAATATTGGGAAAAATTATGCTTTTAATCATGTAACTAAACCTCCAGTAGGTGGCGGCAAGTGACCGTCTTAAAGAGTGAGTTATTGAGTCGTTTATTAAACGATTCGTTCAAACGATTGATTCATTCAGGAATGAGGCAGTTGTTTATGAATGAGTCCTTGAATCTTTGACTCATCCGATTCATTCAAGAATGAGGCCGTTATTTATGAATGAGTCATTGAATCTTTAACTCAACCGATTCATTCAAGAATTAGGCAGTTGTTTATGAATGAGTCATTGAATCTTTGACTCAACCGATTCATTCAAGAATGAGGCCGTTATTTATGAATGAGTCATTGAATCTTTAACTCAACCGATTCATTCAAGAATTAGGCAGTTGTTTATGAATGAGTCATTGAATCTTTGACTCAACCGATTCATTCAAGAATGAAGCAGTTGTTTATGAATGAGTCATTGAATCTTTGACTCAACCGATTCATTCAAGAATGAGGCAGTTGCTTATGAACGAGTCATTGAATCTTTGACTCAACCGATTCATTCAAGAATGAGGCAGTTGTTTATGAATGAGTCATTGAATCTTTGACTCAACCGATTCATTCAAGAATGAGGCAGTTGCTTATGAACGAGTCATTGAATCTTTGACTCAACCGATTCATTCAAGAATGAGGCTGTTGTTTATGAATGAGTCATTGAATCTTTGACTCAACCGATTCATTCAAGAATGAGGCCGTTGTTTATGAATGAGTCATTGAATATTTGACTCAACCGTTTCATTCAAGAATGAGGCTGTTGTTTATGAATGAGTCATTGAATCTTTAACTCAACCGATTCATTCAAGAATGAGGCAGTTGCTTATGAACGAGTCATTGAATCTTTCACTCAACTGATTCATTCAAGAATGAGGCTGTTGTTTATGAATGAGTCATTGAATCTTTGACTCAACCGATTCATTCAAGAATGAGGCCGTTATTTATGAATGAGTCATTGAATCTTTGACTCAACCGATTCATTCAAGAATGAGGCTGTTGTTTATGAATGAGTCCTTGAATCTTTGACTCAACTGATTCATTCAAGAATGAGGCAGTTGTTTATGAATGAGTCATTGAATGTTTGACTCAACCGATTCATTCAAAATGCTGAATCATTCAGTAATGAAAACGCGGTTGCTGTGAGATGCGTTATGATTCTGCTGCGTTCTTTAAGAATTATTCTTGGTTTGACTGTATGCTCATGTGTATTCAGAGGCCGATCAGTACGCTGTGTTGGGGCCATCGAGACTCGCGTCTGTTTCTGGCTTGTGGCCCGGCGCTGTACGTGCTTCGTGTCGAACACCGAGTCGCCAGCCTGCAGATGCTATGCCAAAAGGCCATCGCCAGTGCGGTTCACGAGGAGAAAGACGTGGCCAAGCTCAGCATGCCCTCTCGCCTAAGCACATACGTGTCTTCTGCCTTCGCTCCCACCGTTAAGGTACAAACTTAAGATCCCTTGCACTTTACATGCTCAGTTTCTGCACTGCAAAAAATGCTTTTCTTACTTAGTATTTTTGTCTAGTTTCCAGTGCAAATATCAAAAAATTCTTAAATCAAGATGCATTTACTAGATGAGTAAAATGACATAAGATATCTTGTCCTGTTTTCTGGGGGAATTAATCAAATTAAGTGAGTTGATGCTTAAAAAAAGCAAAATTATCTGCCAATGGGGTTACAAAAATAATCTTAATTCAAACAGAAACAAGATATAGTAGTATATTCTGTATTTCAAGGACATTTTATGTGCAATAATATTTTAGGTTATACACTTTATTTCCTTGTTACATATGTTACATGTAGTACTTACCAGAGTAATAACAGTAAATTATGCATAATTACATGCAACTAACCCTCAACCTAATCCTAACCCTATAGTAAGTACATGTAGTTAATTATTATTACACAGTACTTAAATATATAATTACACTGTAACCGTGACACCTTAAAATAAAGGGTTACACTAGTTTTTATATTCTAGTTTTATTGCTATTATGCTATTTATTGACACAGCTGCTTAAACATACACCCTAGTTATTAATGTTTTTATTGGTTAATGTTTTTATCTTGTGTTTTGACCCGGGACCTTAGTGCTTAGTTTCGTTCCTTCATGAAAAAATGTGTATGAAATGACAATAAAGACCCTTGAGTAAATTAAATGGGTAACACTTTACAATAAGGTTCATAAATTAACATTAGTTAATGTATTCACTAAAATGAACTAACAAATACAGTAACAAATGTATTGTCCATGGTTAATCTTTGTTAACGTTAGTTAATAAAAATAAAGCTGTTCTTTGTTTGTTCATGTTAGTTCACAGTGCATTAATTAATGTTAACTAGATTTTAATAAAGTATTAGTAAATGTTAAAATTAAAAAATATATAATAAATGTTGTATAATTGCAGTTCATTATTAGTGCATGTTAACTAATGAACCTTATTGTAAAATGTTACCAATATTTTACTATACATGTCCTAATTTATTACTAATTATTGCACTGTTTTTATTCTAGTTTTATTGCTATTATGCTATTTATTGACAAAGCTAATAAAGTATTAGTAAATGTTGAAACTAACATTAACAAACATTAATAAATGTTGTATAAGTGCAGTTCATTATTAGTTCATGTTAAATAATAAACCTTATTTGTAAAGGGATACCATTAGGCTAAATCTTTAATACCGGTTTCAGTAAAAAGTTATTTTTGATTTATCACTTAATTTCAAGGAGTATCCTTAACAATTGCTTCCCATTCTTCCTTCTGTCTTTGTTTTTCTGGCACGCTTTCCTCCCTTTAGCCTCCCATCCCAGATCCCAACAACATGCGAGACTTTGTTAGTTATCCAACGACAGGAAACGAGCGTCTGCACTGCACCATGAAGCGCACCGAGGACAACCCTGAGGTCGGCGGCCCATGCTACACTCTATATCTGGAGTATCTAGGAGGGCTTGTTCCTATTCTCAAAGGCCGGAGGATTAGCAAACTTCGCCCTGAATTTGTCATCATGGACCCAAAGACCGATGGGAAAACAGGTTGGTTTATACAAGTACAAGTACCAAAATGCATGTGTAATTCTTATACTTACTAAGGAGTATAAATACAGGTCCCACTTTATATTAAGCTGCTTTAAGTACTATGTACTTGCATTGAAATTAATAATTTGATACAATGGACGTATTGTGTACGTACATTTTTTTTTTTTTACATTGTACTTACACTACCGGGTCAATACGTTTTTTTGTTTTGTTTTTTAAAGAAATTAATACTTTTCTTCAGAAAGGACGCATTAAATTGATCAAAAGTGACAGTAAAGACATTTATAATAATGCAAAATATTTATTTTTTAACTTTCAAAGAATCCTGAAAAAAAAATTATCACGGTTTGCACAAAAATATGAACTGTTTTCAACTGTGATAATAATCATAAATGTTTCTTGAGCATCAAATCATCATATTATACTGATGTCTGAAGGATCATGTGACACTGAAGACTGGAGTAATTATGCTGAAAATTCAGCTTTGATCACAGGAATAAATTACACTTTACTATATATTCACATAGAAAACAGCTGTTTTACATTACAATAATATTTCACAATATTACTGGGTTTGTTTTGTATTTTTAATCAAATAAATGCAGCCTTGGTGAGCAGAAGAGACTTCTTTTAAAAACATTAAAAATCTTACCGACCCCAAACTTTTGAACAGCAGTGTATATTTAGAAAATACCTGCATGTAATTACAGCTGTAATGAATTTATGTAATTACATTTGTAATTACACTGTTGACCCTTCCCTTACACCTTAACCCAGCCTTAAAGATACCCATACCACACACACCTGTCCCTAACCTTACCCGTATCACACCCTTAAAAGCAGCAAAAGTGTTTTACAATACAACATGAACACAATAAGTACATTGTACTTATTTTTCGATGTAAGTGCATAGTACCCCAGTACATGCATTTCCCCAGTACTTAAAGCCACTTAATATAAAGTGGGACCTAAATACATAAATGTGATATTTTCAATGGTATGATGTATTTTGTTTATGTGGAGAAAATCAAAATAAAGCAAGAAGGAAAAAAAACGGTACCAAAATGCCATACTGGTTCTTGTTCCTCAAATTGTTTCCTTCTCACAGATGAAGTCTATGGCAACAACTTCATCCCCTCAATGATTGACAGCTGCAATTGCTCAGATTCTAGTGACATTGAGCTCAATGATGATTGGGTTGGAAAGAAATCACCAAAGATCTCCAGAGGGAGCAAGTCTCCCAAACTTCCCAGGTAATGCATGTTATTGTTAAACTGTATTGCTTGATTAGTAGAACTTTTCTTAAAGTCCCCTGGTAGTCAATCATTTTATCCTTTAAAACTCCTCTTTGATCACCAAAATGATATATTTAGTCTTCATGCCTTAAAATATCTTGAATGTAACTCGACACCCTTGCCTCATTTAGTATTCGCGGTTCTATGAATATGCAAATGAGCCCCGCCTCCACTCACTCACTCACTCACTCAGCTCAGAGATCCACTCGTTGACGATCACACGTTGATCTGATTGGTTACAAGGTAGTTTGTGACGTCAGAAACACCAGCGATTTCAAACCGTGTTTTTGAGACTGTCTTTGGTTCACTGCAGTTTTAAGCAGAAAATACTCAGCAATGCTGTCGACTTATGAATTTACACATGGTTTGTCTTAAAGCATATTAAAAACACCACATAGACATATAAACACTTGATTTTCACCACAGGGGGACTTTAACTTATATAAGTAGAATAACTGTATTTTTTATATGGGATTTCATTGTGATGCAAAAACATTTGCAAGCTTTGATCTTTTGCAATCACTTGTAACAATAAATGCATCCCGCTTTCCTAAAATACATTTTATCTTAGAACCGTGAAACTTCAGATTTGCATAAGAAACACTGTTATACTGCATGCTGCTACAAACTCACCTTGAACTCTTTTCTTCGTTTGCTACCTTCTCTGTAGAGACTTAGTGTGTCCCTTTACCAACAGGATAAATATAGATCCCCGTAAGTCTCCCAAGATCTCCCGAACCACGCAGGAAATATCCCGATCGCCACGTTTACCCATTCGCAAGCCCTCCATTGGCTCTCCTAGTCTGACTCGGCGAGAGTTTCCACTAGATGACATCACACAGGTACTGCATTTTTTTAGTTATATACCACATTTTGTGAAAACATCTCTATATGCGTTAGCACACTGAATGTTTCCCTCTTAATATTTATGTGTCCTTGCTTTGTAGCACAATTATCTCGCGCAAGTTACGTCTAACATATGGGGAACAAAGTTCAAAATTGTGGGGCTTGCAGCATTTTTGCCAGCAAATCTTGGTGCAGGTATTGTATTTTTTCAGTAATATGAACCACAAGATATGTGGTTATTAGGGGTGTAACAATATATCGTGTCACAATATATCGCAATACAAAACTGCGACAATATGTATCGTGGATAGTTCACCCAAAACGAAACTTTCGAAAACGAAAGTTTATAGAGTTTTAGTGTCAGTACTACATTAAACTACTATATATAATGTTGAATATAATGTATAATAATGCATATCTGTGGGTCCTGATAATGCCAAATGTCTGATGTTACCAGTAAAAATTGACATACATTATTTTAAATATATCTAGACAGAGTTCAAGCATATTCGTCTAAAATAATTCTGTATTTTCAGCTTTAGAATCATGAATATTTTTATTCTGGTGTCTCTATTGTCCTGTGCATTGGGTTTCCAGCACCAAGTCCAAGCATATTCATTTCCACCCCCAAATTTAGCATTTTAATCAACAGTAAAAAAAATGTATCACGTCTTGGAGTATCGTGATATGTATCGAATCGTGACATGAGGGTATCGTTACACCCCTAGTGGTTATACAAAATCTATTTATACATCCCACTTTGCCTAATTTAATATACATTTCCCATCTTACTAGTTATCTACAAGACTAGTCTGCTTCACCTCCAGCCCAGACAGATGACCATATACCTCCCTGAGGTGAGGAAGATCTCAGTGGAATACATTAACCTACCTATGTTTAGTCCTAATGTCTTCAGTGAGGATGAGGATGACCTGCCGGTCACGGGAGCATCAGGAATCACTGATGATAATCCAACTTGCACTGTCAACATACCTATTGCCCCCATACACAGCCCTGCCCAAGCCATGTCCCCAACACAAAGCATCGGCCTAGTCCAATCCCTACTAGCCAATCAAAACGTCCAGTTGGATGTATTATCCAATCCGACTTCAACTGTGACACCACCTGGAGTTTCGGACCAAGGACAGCAGGATAATGTGCTCACGGCGCAATATACCGTTCCTGCAAGGTATTCTAGTCCTGGACAGGTAATATTTGGAGGAATGGATGTTGGTCGGCTTTTAGTTGTGCAATCCCAACAACAGCAAACACAACAACAACAACAACAACAACAACAACATCAGTTGCAACAACATTATCAACAACAGCAGCTACAGCAACAGATTCAACAATATCAACTGCAGCAACAACAGTTATTGCAGCATCAGCACATGCAACAACAGCAACAGCAACACATGCAACAGCAAATCCAACAGATGCAGCAGCAACAGCAAATGCAGCAACAGCTTCAGCATCAAATCCAACAGCAACACATGCAAATGCAACTTCAGCTACAGCACCAGCAAATGCAGCAACAGTTGCAACAACAACAACAGCAGCATCAGATCCAAATCCCCGTTCCAACTTTGCCCTCAGGTCAACCATCATGCCCAGTCATTCAACTTCCCCAAACTACAATACAAGTCGCTCCCCCTTCAGCAGAGCACAGTACAGAGCGGGTGGAGCACGAGCTCCTGCTTAAAATCAAAACGACTCGTTCTGCCCCACAACTGGCTGAGGGTGATGCAGTGGTTTTTACCGCCCCTCTTGAGATTAGCAAAATGAACCCGCCTCCTCCTTACCCCGGCACGGTTTCAGCCGTTGCTTCTACAAGTTCCACCTCATCGGGGAGCAACACTAGCACTCAATCCTCAGGGGACATTTGTCTAAAGAAAGGGGATCTGACGCTGTATCCAACTGGTGCACAAGCAAGTCAGTACCAAACCCCATTGGGATACGAACGCATCACCACGTTTGACAGCAGTGGAAATGTGGAGGAGGTGTGCCGTCCGCGCACCAGACTAGTTTGCAACCAGAATGTTTACACGCTTCAGGGCCCGGGAAGCTCTGCAACCCTCAGGGTCTCCTCATCTTCCTCTACTGTTGACGGGAAGAAGGTGCAAATGCCCTACGCCTCAGCCACGTTAAACCGTCTCACTGTGCCAAGGTACTCTATCCCCAGCGGAGACCCGCCTCCTTACCCTGACTCAGCCAATCAGGTTGGAGGAGGGCGTAACCCTGGCCAGAGATTGGACAGCAGTTTGATCCATGCTACGTTGAGGCGAAACAGTCGGGAAGCTGCGCTAAAGGTTTCCCAGATGCTTGATCCCCAGAGGACTCTTCCCTCCAAGGCTAAAGCTAATACCTTGTCCGCGTCGTACCAACCGAGAGGACCGACGGCTCTTTATACGTGCAGTCAATGCAGTAGTAATAATGGGATTAGCAGTGGGGCTTCCAGCAGTGGGAGTAATGGAATAGCTGGTGGGACGATCATTAGACAAGATTTCCCACCTTCAGGGGGTGGTGCACCTCACAGCACTGTTATAGTGCACTCAAACAGTGCCTCGCCTTTGCCTTCTCAATCCTCCTACAATTTGCTCAGTATGGATGGAACCGGTGGCAGTGGAAACCGAGAGTACATCAACTCCGCCTTTACAGAGGACGAGTCCTTGAATCAGTCTCTAAGGCAAATGGCTCTTAACACAGAGGTCGTGAGTTTGACAGTCAAACGTCCTCCTCCGTATCAATGGGATCCATCCGCTACTGAAGAGATCTGGGTTCCTCAAGAGCGTACGACGACTCTTCCCGCTTCTGGAGTCCCTCCTGCTTCCCACAAACCTCCTCCACTCGTTCTCAGCCCCGCACAACATCTGGATGTTTCCCGACTCCCGTTTGTCCTCTCGCCTAAGTCTCCGACAAGTCCTAATGTCGCAACTTTCCAGCAAGCAGGAGCGTATCAGATTGCATTGCCCTATCCAACAAGTGCAGGCTATAACGGTCCCCCGTTAGCTTCTCCACGTCCCCAATCTCCCAAAGAGTTGGTCGCTCCTCTTCCTTTTTCCCAGCAAGATCAAGCTGTGGTCTTGCCGCCTGGTTATCCACCAAATTTGCCTAACCTTGCTTGCTTCCCACCAATGTACCCTGGGACGACGACTTGTTCTAGTTTACCGGTGACTCCCATTTCTCTTCATCCATGGGGTTCTTATAATCCCTGTCCACCTTTGCCAAGTCCTCAAGGTCCTGCTCCTTCCCTTCCACCAAAGACTTCCCATATGTTGGATAAACCTGTTCTTTCTCCTCCTCCTCCTCCTCCTCAACCACCTCCTCTTTCTTCGCCACCTCCAGATCTCCAAAATGTGGTCAGTCCACCGGAAGCTATTGCTGAAGCCGGGGAAGGCTTTCAAGAAGTGCTTTCGCTCAACGAAAGCCCGGTTCCTCAAAGAGCGGATCGGTTTGGGAAGAAGAACCGAAAGCGGTTGGAAAACAGTCGGACCGATGAAGCCAACGTTCCCGCGATCACAGAAGGAGGAGGAAACAAGTCTAAAAAAGAGGGTCGTGCCCTTGGTGACTTCAACTCGCTTATCTCAAGTCCGAGATTAGGTGGACGAGACAAGAAGAAACCAAAAGGCCAGAAAGAGCAGCTGAAAGCCAAAAAGCTAAGCAAGGCCACTACGAACGAGTTCCAGGACAGTTCGGAAAGCGAACCGGAGCTTTTCATCAGCGGAGATGAGTTAATGAACCAGAGCCAGAGCGGGAAAAAGAGCTGGAAAACTAAAAGAAACTTGCGTGCGGGAGGATGCGAGCTGGACGAAATCAAATGCCGAAAGGCTAACGAGAAAGAGGACCGTGGCCTCGGGAGCCAGGGGTTCGTCTACATCATGGCAAACAAACAGCCTCTTTGGAACGAAGCCACGCAGGTTTACCAACTGGACTTTGGAGGAAGAGTCACGCAGGAATCGGCAAAGAACTTCCAGATTGAGCTCGAGGGGAGACAGGTACACACGACATCTATCGCAGGGCTCGACATTAACGCTTGTCCGATTGTCCGGGACAAGTGGATTTTTTTTTGAACGGGCAAGTTAAAGAGAATTTGACTTGCCCGACCGGACGAGTAGCCTGATTAATCGATTAACGATTAATCGCATCCAAAATAAAAGTTTGTGTTTACATAATGTGTTTGTACTGTGTATAATTATTTTGTGTATATATAAATACACACACATGCATATACAGTATTTATTTAAGAAATATTTGCATATATATATATATATATATATATATATATATATATATATATATATATATATATATATATACATTTATACATCATTTATATTATATATAAATATTTTATATATATATATATATATATATATATATATATATATATATATATAAAATAAAAAAAATCTTACATTTATACATGCGTGTGTGTGTGAATTTATATATACAAAATAATTATACACCGTACACACACACATATTATGTAAACACAAACTTTTATTTTGGATGCGATTAATCGTTGCCCAGCTCTAAAAAAAACTAAACTAAAGCGAGTAAACTGTGATAATATGAGAAATATTGAAGCTGTCTGAATAAATTTTGGTTTGACTGTAATCTAATTGACTTTATTGATCAAATTTAAGAATTTAATATAACAGATATAGCATCCTATTTTGTCCGGACAAGCAACTTTTCTACTCTGACAAGCAACATGACAAGGTCCTTGCACGCGGAGTCCGAAATTCGCGTCCGAAATTTCTGCACGTTAAAAAATAAATACGACCTCACGTTGTGTCAATCACGTTTGCACACTGCCAACGAAACTTTCGTCCGTCATAAAAAAAAAATCAGATCGGGTTCGATTTTCTGCGTTTTCGCATCCGAAAAACATCGCAAAAACGCATGCAAAAATTTCGGACTCGGTGTTCAAGGACCTTTAATGTCGAGCCATGCATTTCCTTTAATACAAGCTTTAGATGCGGTTCCGTTTGCTAACTATATCCTATTCTGCTCCGTCTAGGTGATGCAGTTCGGAAGGATCGACGGGAACGCATACATACTGGACTTTCAGTATCCCTTCTCAGCTGTGCAAGCTTTTGCTGTAGCGCTCGCTAATGTCACCCAGCGCCTCAAGTGATCGACTGGGCATGAACATTTTTAGCCAACAATACCATTTCTTTCTTTAGCTCTAGTTTTTTGTTTTGTTTTTTCCCAGTTTAAAATGCAGTACTAATACTTGAAAATTACATCTGGGAAGTAATTGCCACATTTTCCAAGTGTTAGCGGTACTACTGGGCACTGAAATCAATTGCTGTACAACATACTGTCATTTACTAATTCTTTTTTTTTGTTTGTTTTTTTTGCATAAGATATTAATGTTTGTCAAACTCTGAGGAGGTCATATCTAAACTCACTTCCAGGGACTTTGCCCTTGGAGTTCAATTGCTAGCATCTGATTTAGATGCTTTTTGGCTTGAAGTCATAAAATGCATTTTATTAACAAATAGTAAGACTGAATATGCAGTCTTGTAGCTGGACTTGCTTTGGCAGACAGAAAACCCTGAATAAGCTCAACGGTCAGACCATTGATGCTGTGTTCATTAGCACTCCTAGATGTTTTTTAGTGAATAATTCCTCTTGAATGTTTTTTTTTAATCACTATAAGTTCATTCACACTTTTTTTTATTTGTACTGCCCTGCATGTCATTTTATATTTGACTTTTTTTTTTTACCGTCTTCTTCATTCTTCCTGATTATGCATATCTTTCCTGCTAAGAAATAGGTGGGTAAGATGTGCCAATCAGAGCTCACACCCCAAAAAAAAAAAAAAAAAAAGTGACTGCCCCCTGCTGACGCTTCTGTGAAGTGCTTTTGTGTAATGGCTCTCAAAGCCACATTTAATCCACCTCAACATGTGCAAACAAACAAGCAACAGGAGATATTTTTCTACCGTCTTACAACAATGTCACTTCATCCCTATTATTATTTTAATTTTATTTTTTTGGGGGGGAAAATGCTCTGTTTGTGCGACTTCTTTTCAGTCACAGTGTTAGATAAAAACCTTGTAGTACGATTAGAAATTCAGCAGTAGGTTTGAGGAACAGCAATGAGAAATATATCATTCAGTACTGAACGATACATGCAGGATTATAATTATAGGGAGACACTTGATGTTTGATTGATTTAACTGATATCAATAAAACAAGCAAGTGATAAAGAATACAGCATGAATAGACGAGTCCCGGAAGAGAGCGAATTCAATGGGCCGGTCATTACATTTCAATTTTTTTAGAGGATCAGTCAGTGTTTTTGAAAGAGTATTTGTGATCAGAAACATTACAGCATAAAACACATAGTATTTGCGCGTGTGTCTGTCTTACGTCTTTTTTGTAAAGAGTGGTTTTGTTTTGTTTGGTGATTTATTTTGGCCTGGATTCCTTTCCGACGGTGAATTGAGAATTAGTTTGTGTTGAGTTTATTTATTTATTTATGTCTTGTTTGTTTAATTGTGCAATATTGTCAAGACTAATGCTTTTCTTTATACCGTTGAACTTCTCAAGACGGCAGTTCATGATAAACACGTGCCGTTTAATCCACCTTTTGTAAGTGTGTGAACATTATTTATGTATAAAGGACTCTTCAGCTCGGTGTTGTGTGTGTGTGTGTGTGTAGGTGTATGAGGAGGGGGTGGCGGTGGGTTTCGGTGTAATTTGCTCCTACGGTTTGAAGGTGATTGTGGTTAAGGTGTAGCTTGTAGTGAAGTGACCTTGGATGGGTTTGTCACGTGTGTTTTTGTGAATCAAAACCAGATCAGCACAACCCTTACAATGAGAGAAATGCTATTTAAAACCCTCATCATTCCCTCGGGGTCGTTTTGTCCTGAAAATTTTTTTTAAAAATTGAGTTCTTCAGAGGGGTCCAAAACCGCAGGACTTTTGACGCATTTAAACCACGAATACACACAATTTTTTTTATTGAGTTTTGTGGTCGAAATTTAAAAAAGTAACAAAATAAAACAATTTGACCCCCATAGGAATGAATGGAATGCGAGGAATGCTTCAGTACATAGAAAAACCTAAAAATGCTGAAAATTCAACCTAAAAATGCTGAAAATTCAACCTAAAAATGATAAAGATTCAACCTAAAAATGATCAAGATTCAACCTAAAAATGATCAAGATTCAACCTAAAAATGATCAAGATTCAACCTAAAAATGCTCAAAATTCAACCTAAAATGCTCAAGATTCAACCTAAAAATGCTCAAGATTCAACCTAAAAATGCTGAAAATTCAACCCAAAAATGCTGAAAATTCAACCCAAAAATGCTGAAAATTCAACCTAAAAATGATCAAGATTCAACCTAAAAATGCTGAAAATTCAACCTAAAAATGATCAAGATTCAACCTAAAAATGCTGAAAATTCAACCTAAAATGATCAAGGTTCAACCTAAAAATGCTCAAAATTCAACCATAAAAATGCTGAAAATTCAAACTAAAAATCAAAATTCAAACTAATTCAAAATAATTTTATAATGTCTACATGTGTATCTGAAAGTACTGATGTAAACTGGCTTTAGGACCCAGAGGTACAGCTCATTTACTCCATATAGAGATATAAGGCCATCTAAACTCATGAAATATCATCTTATATTATTATTTTTCAATTATTATTTTTTAGGGTTATGCATGAAATTGTGAGTTATTTTCAAAAAAATGTGAGGAATGTTCTTAAATTAATATTTATTTATTGATCAAATCTAGCAATTTAAAGGTAAAGAAAAAAAAACCTCTCCCAAAAAATTGCATTAAAAAAATATCAAAATAAAATAAGCTTTCTGGAGGAAAAAAAAAAATTTCAGGACAATTTTATGGCTTCGGGGGAAAGACGAGGGTTAAACTGTTACATCATTCTCCATTGTGTGTGTGTCTACCATGTACTGATTTGATTGATGGACTTTATTGTACAATTATGTGCTTGGTATTTGTAGGAATAGGTCAAAAAGATGCTTTGGAGATGAAGGACAAACTGACTGAATGTGTGCGTTGAACGGCATGCTGGGTAAATGACGTCACTACGGAGAA
Source organism: Gila robusta (assembly GCA_030770095.1). NCBI lineage: Eukaryota > Metazoa > Chordata > Actinopteri > Cypriniformes > Leuciscidae > Gila > Gila robusta. The sequence continues at coordinate 123,363 of JAVALU010000316.1, forward strand.
TGACTTGTTTTTTAAAGTATGGTGAGCATGGATTGGCTTTGGGATTGAAGACGCACGTCACAGTTCGTTATAATTGCATCACATTCACGTTTGCTGAAATGTGTGTGTCCATTCTGTCTAAAATAAATGAAATACACCCATGATGCCGTTTGGTTTTGAGGTGAAAGTCACGTGTGGACTTGTTTCAGATATTTTTGGAAGTGTCTTTATCTGTTTATTTGCTCTATATATATATATATACTGTATATTTAGGGGAATCCCTTGCTTTGCTAATTCCCCTCTTTTTTGACTCTTATTTTGTAATCAGACTCTGGGGTTTGGGGTTAGGCGTGACTAACTTGAAGCCTATATGCACTAGGGTTTGCATTGTACTGTAATGAACAGTTTTGTTGTTCCTCAAAAGCTGAATTGTGTCCTTTTGTCGGTGTGTAGCCCAATAAAGTGTACAGAAATATCTCTCGATCACTGAGTTCATGAGACCTTTGCAGAACATAAACATACTGATCATGTTTAAGCAATTACAATAGACATGTTTTGCATACTTTTGTCACAAACAAAAGTACAATTGTGAAATATTGATTTTAATAGGAAAAATGTTGCTTTTATTTTTTAGTTATGTTAATTTTAGTTTAAGATTGTGTTTTTGGCTTTTTTTTGGTGGGGGGGTGGTATAAATTATTTATTCATAATTTATATATATTATATTTATATATATTTATTTTTTATAATTTATATATATAATATATATTTTATTATATGTATATATAAAAAATATAATAAAAAATAAATATATATATAAATATAATATATAAAAAATAAATATATAAATTTATAAATATTTATTAATTTATAAATTAAAAATAAATTATAATTTATAAATTATTTTTTATATATATATTATAAATATATTTTATTATATATTATATTTATATATAATATAAATATTTATAAATTAAAAATGAATTATTTTTAATTTATTTATTTTACTTTTAGTTTGTTTTATTTATTACCAGTTAATAATTTTAGAACTTCAGTTTATTGTCAGCATTTCTTATTTTCATTTGCTCATGTTTATATTTTATCTTTCGCTGCATTTTTATAATTCAGACTAAAACCAATGCATTTATATTATTTTAAAAAATAAGCAAAACAATATAAGCTCAAGCCATATTCAAGTTTTTTAAAGAATATTTTTACACAAATGTATAGAACTATGCCTTTTATATGGGGATTTTCAATATCCTAATCTCTATTTATCTACAGTATATGTGTGTGTATGATATGTGTGTGTATATACACATTATATAAACAAGCTTTGTTAGATGAGATTAATCGATTTGACAGCACACACACACACACACACACTTATATATATTATACACACTCAAACACATATTTATATATATATTATATAAACACACTTTTGTTTTAGTTGAGATTAATCGATTTGACAGCACATATTTTACTCGCACACACACACACTCACACAAACAACATTTGCATGTTAAATGGTTTTCTAAAATATTAAATTCACTCGCTGCATTTTTGTATAATTCAGACTAAAACCAATACACTATAAAGAAAATGGCGAAATATAAAGTTAAGCCACTTCATAACACAATTTAGAGAATATTTTATATAAATGTATAGCATTATGCCTTTATGGGGTTTCTTAAATATTTTAAATATTATATTTATATACTATATTTAGTCTTCAGGGTGTATATTATGAGCCCTATCTAGTGCGGCCTATGTAGTGGACTGAGCCCTGTCCGTGGTCCTGACCGCGCATGCGCACATGATCAGCTCTCATACTGCACAGTTAAAGCGCTTCGCCTGCATTTACTCTCAATAGAGCCGCTGCAAAACACCATCAAACGCCATTTTCAATGAAAAGACATGGATCGGCCGGACAGCGACTTCTGCAACCCTGAAAACCCTCTGATCAGCGAGATGAAGCATTTCTGCAAGAGAATACAAGAAGCCTGCAATGATCTGAAGGAGGACCTGACGCCCTACAAGAACGAGCGCTTCTACAGGTAGGAAGATCTCACGAAGCAAACACGTTTATGTTGAGTGTTTTTAAACGCTGTGAAACGCTTTTATTGAACGAATTATGTGTAGCCTATGTCACATAGGTTGTTACACGGACAAACAAACAATGGCGCTCAAATTCAAAGGTGAACACATCGATTGCTCACATTATTCATAATGATATGTATAATATTTTCTTTCAAAATGTCCAATATATATGTTTATTATGTCCGTTTTAAATGCAGCCCTCCAAAATAGCAAGCCACATGTACAATAAAGAGGTGTTAAAACGAGATGGATTTCATAAATGCATATTAGCGCGTTATTAATCGATATAAAACCAATAATGCAGAAAGCGCATGCGCACTGTGGTGGATGTCACGTGACCTCGTGGGGTGACGTCAGATGGCTGATGTGTGCGGATATGCGCCGACAACAAACGTATTCTGATTTATTCACGGATTTATCACCGCCAATGGAATAAAATCAGCGCGATGGAGCGGTAAGTGTGTGTGTGGCAATCACAACATCACGTACAAACACACACATATGCGCGTATGTGTTCAATAAACGCGTGTTTTTGTCAGTTTTGCGGCCTCTCTTGGTGACTGTCCAGATGTTTGAGTGAGTGAACGCGCACGTGCGCGCATTTCACACTGTATATATGTAGTTGCAAATAATCGATGGATTATATTTAGAGTTGCTGTAAATGTTTTTGTGTTTTACGCAACATATCTCGGATGTTGTGGGCGTGATCTGATTTCATGCCCCGTGTGTGTGTGTGAGAGAGAGAGAGAGAGCGAGAGAGAGAATGAGGGTGTGTGTGTGTGTGTATATATATATATATGTGTGTGTGTGTGTGTGAGTGAGGTGTGAGGTGTGAATCTTCACTTGCCTTGCGATTCGATTACAAAATGATTCTCGATGCATCTTTTCCTCCATTTCTCTTATTAATAATAATTACGATATTAATAATCACAATACAGTAAAAAAAGAACTCTGATGCAAATAACAAACAGTAGAACAAATACAATATAAAAAAACATTAAATTAACAGTGCTTAACATTCAAGTAAGAAATAATACAGAGCTTGAACACAACACACAACAATTTGAATCTCTCACCAAGACACATTTTTTTATAACAAGTGTGTGTGTGTGTGTGTGTGTGTTCTGCAGGTTGGCCCCCATGCGTCTCTTCACTCTCTCTAAGAGACACTTTGTCCTGGTGTTTGTGGTTTTCTTCTTCTGCTTCGGCGTGTCCACGCTCATCGGTGTGTCAGGTGAGTCTCTGGTTTCCTAAAGACAGCCGTTTCCCAGCATGCACCTGATCATGCGGTTCACAATGACATGATTCTTAACCCTCAGAGATCAAAAATAAAGAAATTAAGAGTTAAAAATGCCTGTTTTTGTCTGTGCATTTTTACTAAATGCATTTGCTCACACTCTGAAATCTTTCATTGTCACACAAATTTATTTAATATTACAAGTCTCTAGATTACAAGACTTTAGATGCTTTTTATGAGTTTTAAAATTCATTGGTTTCCTAAAAGCACTTTCAAAGAGGAAACAATTGAGTATTTTGGTAATGCTTTACAATAAAGTTTTAGTTAACATGAACTTGCAATGAAAAACTTCTGAAACATTTATTAATGTCAGTTAATGTTAATTTCAACATTTATTTTCTCATAATTTTAACAATTTCACTACATTAAGTTGTATCTGTTAATATTATTCAATAGACCTGATCTGAAATGAACGGTTGTGTTTTTATTAACTAACTTTAACAAAGATTAATAAATACTGTAACAAGCTTATTATTGCTTGTCTGCGGATCCTTAGAATGTCTTAAAATAAGGCCTTAATTAGCATTAAAATGTTTTAAATCCACTTTTCAAAGGTCTTGTCACAGCAGGACTGAAACAGACAAAGATATTATTATTATAGATATGAAGTTGAGGTTGTTCTTTGATAAATGTCTCTCCTGTAGGACCGAAGATCATAACTGAGAATTATTACAACGGTTTAAGCTTCAGCGTCAATGGATCAAAGGTGAGGAGAATGCAGATTTGTGTGAAAATATAGGCTTAATTTCCTTAAAGTGAAGAAGAATAAAAACACTAACAAAGTTAAGATTTTTTCTTTGTAAAAATTAAATCTCTTCTGCTCACCAAGGCTGTGTTTATGTGATCAAAAATGCAGAAAAAACAGTGAAATATTATTATAATTTAAATCAGCTGTTTTCTATGTGAAAATATAGTAAAGTGTAATTTATTCCTGTGATCAAAGCTGAATTTTCAGCATCATTACTCCAGTCTTCAGTGTCACATGATCCTTCAGAAATCACTATAATATGATGATTTGATGCTCAAGAAACATTTATGATTATTATCAGTGTTAAAAACAGTGTGGAAACTGGTGCATTTTATTTTTCAAAATCCTTTGATGAATAGAAAACCCAAAAGAACAGCGTTTATTTGAAATATTATCTTTTGTAACATTATTATGATTGCATAATGATAACAAAATGATTTCTGTAGGATCATGTGACACTGAAGACTGGAGTAATGATGCTGAAAATTCAGCTTTGATCACAGGAATAAATTACATTTTAAAAATATATTAAAATAGAAAACAGATGTTTTACATTCTAATAATATTTCACTGTTTTTACTGTATTTATGATGAAATGAATGCAGCCTCGGTGAGCAGAAGAGACTCTTTTAAAAACATGAATGCGTCTCAATCACAAGTGTGTCAAGTGTGTTTGTGTCCATGTTTTCTCAGACCGGCCCTTTCGACCTCAAATCTCAAACGCTGACCAACTACAACCAGCAGCTCTGGCTCACGTGCATCATTCAGCTGAACAACAACAGTGAGAAAACACCTTTTATTCAGAATATTGTATATTATAAAAGGGCTATATAAATAAATTTGATTAAGTTTATAGTTTACAAGTTTAGAGATTATAGTTCGGATATAAACACTAAGGTAGTGATCAAAATAGAGTAAATCACTTTTTGAAAGTAACGTGACGCTTCAGATAGATTGTATCGATTACATCGTTACACCAGTAGGTGGCGACAAGTGACTGTTAAATGTGTGAGTCATTGAATCATTCGTTCATGACATTCGTTCAAAAACACTGATTCATCCAGTAATGAAACAAGTGAAGTCTTTATGAGCGAGTCATTGAATCATTCATTCATTCATTCGATTTTTTTCCCAAAATGCTGATTCATTAAGTAATTAAACAAATTAAATTTCTAAGAGCGAGTCATTGAATAATTCATTCAAGAGATTCATTGCAAAACGCTGATTCATCCAGTAATGAAACAAGTGAAGTCTTTATGAACGAGTCATTGAATCATTCATTCGATTTCTTTTCCAAAACGCTGATTCATTAACCCTCTGGGGTCTAAGGTGTTTTTGGGGCCCTTGGGATGTTTTGACATGCACTGACATTTGTGCTTTTTTCAGTTATTTATAAACATGTTAATGGCAAAGGTGTAAATTCACTCTATATAGCACAAACGGGGCTACCGTAATATGTGAGCAACATGTATGTACATGTTTGTATTTTTAAGAGAATAATGTTTATGCGTGGTTATTGAAAAAAATAAAAATTAAAGTTGCTGAAATAAGACCACAAAACACATACTAAATATGTGTCCACAAGACTTTTGACTAATGGATGTTGTCGCTTCGAGTTCTGGCTTCAAAATGATGTGAAAATCATCCTGCCTAATCATTCACATAACACAATAGATTGATTAAAATTGTGAAAAACATTTTTTTGTTTGCCAAGGCAATATGCGAATGGGCGTCAACTGCCCAACCCCTTGTGAATAATGAGTTGGTTCACACCTGAGAAGACAAAAGACCCTGCATAGTAATAAGCCTTTCATTCAGGTGTGAGAAAGAATGCAAGGACATCAAAGAATGCAAGAACAATATATATATACATACATACATACACACACACACACACATAGTTCAAAGTTAGAGTTGGAAACATCTTGAAAAGAAAATTCTTTTTCCATAAATGTCTTAGTTTGATCATACATATTTCAAAGTTAAGTATTCATTATTTTGATATAGCTTGCATTGGAACAAACACTATAACATCTTAGTTGATTAGTTTATTGACAAAACATACTATATATTTAACATATAAGCAGAAACTCCTAACAAAAGCTTATTTGATGTCTATTTTAGAGTAAAAACTTTATCCAAAACTAGTCAACGAAATGTTGTCTTATTTCGTCTGTAAAAGTGCGAGCGTTCATTCATTCATTCACACACACACACACACACACACACACACACACACACAGAAACATGATTCACATTTAAACAGTATGCTATTTTTCCGTTTACAGACACTAACGTTATTCTAACGCCATATCACCCTGTAGCCCAAGACTGGTTGCCCACTGAAGCTAAGCAGGGCTGAGTCTGGTCAGTACCTGGATGGGAGACCTCCTGAGAAAACTAGGTTGCTGCTGGAAGAGGTGTTAGTGTGGCCAGCAGGGGGTGCTCACCCTATGGTCTGTGTGGGTCCCTAACGCCCCAGTATAGTGATGTGGACACTATACTGTCAAAAAGCACCGTCCTTCGGATGAGACGTTAAACCGAGGTCCTGACTCTCTGTGGTCACAAAAAATCCCAGGATGTCTTTCGATAAAGAGTAGGGGTGTAACCCCGGCATCCTGGCCAAATTTGCCCCTTAGCCTCTGTCCATCATGGCCTCCTAATCATCCCCATATACTGATTGGCTTCATCACTGTCTCCTCTCCACCAATAAGCTGGTGTGTGGTGGGCGTTCTGGCGCAATATGGCTGCCGTCGCATCATCCAGGTGGAGCTGCACATTGGTGGTGGTTGAGGAGATTCCCCCTCCTATGTAAAGCGCTTTGAGGTCCCAGAAAAAGCGCTATATAAATGTAACGAATTATTATTATTATTATTATTATTCTATATCGCGATTAGAACAAAGCACAAGCAACACTTACACTTCTCAGCTGAATCTGTTGCTCCTCCTCGAAGTGAAAATAAACCAGCACTTGTTCTGTGGTAAATGTCCCAGGATTATTCCTCATAGCCGCGCAAGACGAATCATAATCTGACTAAAAAATATAGTGTGTTTACAGAGTTTAGCCTATATGGGCGTTAACGCGTCTCAATGTGTTGCTTCACATATTTGCGTTTGAATAGCGCGCGCTCTCTGTGGGCGTGTCACATTACCAGAATAATGAGCTGAGAGGAAGATAATTAGACCGGCTGACACGTCTCTCTTTTTATATAGATGACATAAACGGAGAATATTTATTTTAGTTTTGAATCGGATCATTTAAAGTACAAATTCAAATGATTTAAAAGATATATTGCTTATGGCTGGGTGAATAGTATTTGCTGGGGTTTTTTTATGTTTAGAGATGTGCTCCAGAAAAAAAGTTCACGGTGACGGAGAGGCAGAACGCACACCGTGTTTATTTTCTTTATTTTACAAAAGCACAATATTTTATTTCGATTGTATGTGGGCACATAAAAAAGTAGACATTTAACAGATTATTTTCTCATATTTCTTAACTCTATATGAACAGAAATGATGGTAGTACTTTAAGTCTATTTTTCTGCTATGTGAAAAAAAACGAGCAAAATGCGCGGCACGTTCTTGGTCCCCAGAGGGTTAAGGAATGAAACATATTAAATTTCTAAGAGCGAGTCATTGAATCATTCATTCAAGAGATTCGTTGACAAACGCTGATTCATCCAGTAATAAAACAAGTGAAGTCTTTATGAGGAAGTCATTGATTCATTTATTCATTCGATTTTTTTCCAAAATGCTGATTCATTAAGTAATTAAACAAATTCAATTTCTAAGAGCGAGTCATTGAATAATTCATTCAAGAGATTCATTGCAAAACGCTGATTCATCCAGTAATGAAACAAGTGAAGTCTTTACGAGTGAGTCATTGAATCATTCATTTCAAGAGTTTGTTCAAAAACGTCGATTCATCCATAATAAAACATGTGAAGTGTCTAAGAGTTAGTCATTGAATCATTCATTCAACTTGATTTTTTTTTTTTTTTTTTTTTTTTTTTTAAAGACTGCCGTAGTTAACTTTTTGTCAGAACGTCTAGTAAATGACATGTTATTGTTTAGGTGTGTATTCAGAATCGTGATCTCTACTTTAAAGAAAAATCATGATTCTCTGTTAATCCGGAGTCGTGCAGCTCTAATGAAATGTCTTCAGATGTAGATTTTGGTTGGAGGGAGTTCGGGATGAACGTGGAGCTGCAGGGCGTGATGGTGGACGCCAGTGTGATGCGCATCAGCGACAACGTGCACAACAAAAACAGAAGCCTTCAGTGCGCCGCGGTGAGTCCTGATCCTCGTGTGTGTGTGTGATCTTCATGGGTTAATTCCGATCTTCATGAGTCTGTGTGTGTGTGTGTGGGTGATGGTTTTTTCAGCGTCAGCAGGAGTGTGATGAGATTATCGTGTTGCATCTGGGTTACCTGAACTACACTCAGTACAAGATCAACGTCAGCTTCAGGAATCTACAGCAAGAACTGAAGGACAATATCAAAAATGTCACTTTTGTAGTAAGTTTACATCATTAATCATGTTTCACAGACAAAACGAAAGGGTATTTGCACCCATTCAATCATTCATTCATGTGGTTTTTAAAAAAATGCTGATTCATCCAAAATGAAACGAGTTAAATATTTATGAGTGAGTCATTGAATCATTCAAGAGATTCATAAAAAACTGATTTAGTAAATGAAACAAATAAAATCTTTAAAAGTGAGTCATTGAATCATTCAAGAGATTCATTCAAAAACACAGATTCATCCAGTAATGAAACGTGTAGACTTTACGAGTAAGTCATTGAATCATTCGAGAGATTCGTTCAAAAACAAAGATTCAACCAGTAATGAAACAAGTGAAATCAGTGAGTCATTGAATCATTCACAGATTCAACCAGTAATGAAACGTGTAGACTTTACGAGTAAGTCATTGAATCATTGAAGAGATTCGTTCAAAAACACAGATTCATCTAGTAATGAAACGAGTGAAGAATTTACGAGTGATTCATTGAATCATTCATTCATGAGATTTGTTTTAAAACGCTGATTCATCCAGTTATGAAACGAGTGATACGAGCAAGTCATTGAGTCATTCAAGAGATTCTTTTTAAAAAATCATCCGGTAATGAAACTTGCGTGACCAAAAACATAGAAGAAGACCTTCAGAAAAGTGCCACAATGCTCTCAAACTCTCTTTTAATAGTAAAAGAACATTTAGACTCATCGTTTCATTGGTATTATTGGTCGTCATGCATTATATTAACAATTTAGCTACAGATGTAAATGCATTTGGAAACAACTTTTTTTTAAGTTGAAATGTTTCTAATAGTTCTGACGCCTGTTTCTCTCTGTTCTTTACCAGTTTAAGATGTACAACACCACGTTCTCTCAGGTGGAGATCTGGTTCCGGTTTGTGTTTGTTGTGATGACCTTCATAGTGACTGTGAGTTACAGCTCCAAAACTTCTGCAAATCACACGTGTTTGAGTCGCTCATGATCGTTTAATTTTAAGGCAAGTCATGTGACTTGATGCCCAATTCTGATTGGTTGCCTATATCCGATTTTTTTTTTGACCGTCTGTTTACACGTTCTTTCAATTGTGACCAATATCCGATTCATGTGTTTACACTTGACATGCTATCTGAAACATCGCGCATGCTTAAAGGGTTAGTTCACCCAAAAATGAAAATTATGTCATTAACGACTCACCCTCATGTCGTTCCAAGCCCGTAAGACCTCCGTTCATCTTCGGAACACAGTTTAAGATATTTTAGATTCAGTCCGAGAGCTCTCTGTCCCTCCATTGAAAATCTATGTACGGTATACTGTCCTTGTCCAGAAAGGCAATAAAGACATCATCAAAGTAGTCCATGTGACCTCAGTGGGTTAGTTAGAATTTTTTGAAGCATCGAAAATACATTTTGTTCCAAAAATAACAAAAACGACGACTTTATTCAGCATTGTATTCTCTTCCGGTTCTGTTGTCAATCCGTGTTCATGAGTCCGCTGACGTAAGACGAGCTGACGTGTATCTGGTGCGCCCGAGCTTCGTTTACAGTCTGAGGGAGACGCACGCTGTAAACAAAACAATCTTCGCAAACATGTCTAAGGATTTCGACACAGGGGAAGACTTGCATTTTTTTTTAACCAGACATATTTGTTTGAACCCGAATACACGGACGCACCAGATAACACGTCAGCAGCGTCTTACGTCAGCAGCGTCACTGGCCTCGTGAACGCGGATCCACAACAGAACCGGAAGAGAATACAATGCTGAATAAAGTCGTCGTTTTTGTTATTTTTGGAACAAAATGTATTTTCGATGCTTCAAAAAATTCTAACTAACCCACTGAGGTCACATGGACTACTTTGATGATGTCTTTATTGCCTTTCTGGACAAGGACAGTATACGGTACATAGATTTTCAATGGAGGGACAGAGAGCTCTCGGACTGAATCTAAAATATCTTAAACTGTGTTCCGAAGATGAACGGAGGTCTTACGGGCTTGGAACGACATGAGGGTGAGTCGTTAATGACATAATTTTCATTTTTGGGTGAACTAACCCTTTAAAGAGGGTTCTTGCACAGATAGACGAACACGAAATATGCTTGATGCTAGCTCTTAGATATATGGTTGATGCTAGCTCTGCAATATATGCAAAGTTTGCCAAACATCAGCATGATTTTGAGGACAAAAAGGGCCATCATTGCAGCAGCACATGTGCTTCAGTTATTGTGTGCGAACATACAACACGCAAAGTGCGTACCGTATCTATAGCCTACCACTAATTATATTTCTCGTGCCATTTATACGCCCAAAAAATTTTTTGTGTGCATGATACACACTGTAAACCCCTTGGGTAGGATTAGCGGTGTGTGTGCGTGTGTATTACACGCCATAAAGTGCATATTATTGAAATCACCATTGATTATTGAAAGCGCTATATAAATGCTTCATTCATTCATATCATATGCACGCTAAAACTATTTTTGGCGTATAAATGGCACGAGAAATAAAATTTGTGCTATAGATGCGCACTTTCATGAGATCGTGCCGGCTTTTTTCCCTAAGCTTACCATTAAATTTAATATTTGAAATTGGCACATATCTGATTTATTTCCCCATATGAACGAGGCCTGATACCGATCTTGAAAAATATTTTTTTTCCTGTTTACACGGTCATAGAACACAACCGATCTGTGTCAGGGGTGGCGATGGCGCAGTGGATAAGACACATGCCTTTGGTGTGAGAGACTCGGGTTCGAATCCACTGTGAGACACCAATGTGTCCCTGAGCAAGACACTTAACCCCTAGTTGCTCCAGAGGCGTGCGACCTCTGAAATATAGCAATTGTAAGTCGCTTTGGATAAAAGCGTCAGCTAAATGAATAAATGTAAATGTAAATGTGTCACATATGAGCAAAAGTCAGAACTGGGTCACATTTCACTGACAGTGTAAACAAGGCCAAATTCTCCAACGCTGTTCACTAGGGATACACGATATATGTTCATTTTCAATGTTAACGTTATCGTTATCGGCCCAATAAGAAAATTTGGCCGATGTAGTGGATTTAGATTTATCGACCAATGTATCGGTTATCGGCTTTCAAATATAAAAAATGATCGGTATCGGCCAAAGTTTTCCTATCGGTGCATCCCTACTGTTCCCTAAGCTTACCATTAAATTAATATTTGAAATCGCCAATATTTGAAATGTCTCATTAATGTTGATTCTAAACAGCTGATGCGATGACTTTACTAATCAGCGATTGGCTGTTGTATTTAGAAGGCGGGGCTTATTCCTCCACATTTCGTGTTGCACTTTCTCCCATTGATAGTAACACGAGTGCGCGGTGTGTGTGTGTATCTGAACTCTTTGTTGTTGTGTGTAGTGTATGTTTGCTCACTCGCTGAGGAAGTTCTCCATGAGGGACTGGGGAATCGAGCAGAAGTGGATGTCGATTCTGCTTCCTCTGCTGCTCCTCTATAACGGTGAGGCTCAGCTGGAAACACACTCATGTTTAAACGTCTGGGTTCTGGAAAGGTTTTTTTTTTTTCATCAAGGACACAAAATTTTTTTTTTCATCAAGGACACAAAAGTAACAGTAAGGACATTTATAATGTAACAAAAGACTCAAATAAATGCTGTTCTTTTGAACTTTCTATTCATCAAACAATCCTGAGAAATAAAATGTCACAGTTTCCACACAGTTTTCAACACTGATAATAATCATAAATGTTTCTTGAGCATCAAATCATCATATTAGAATTATTTCTGGAGACTTTGATCTCACACACACATACACGCACTCACACACACAATCACACACACACTCACACACACACACACGCGCGCGCACTCACACACTCTCTTACTCACACATACACACTCTCTCACACACAAATTCTCACACGCTCTCACACACACACACACACACACACACACACTCACTCTCACACAAACACACACCCTCTCACACACACACTCACTCTCACTCAATCTCTCACACTCTCACACACTCTCTCAAACACACAAACACACACTCTCTCACACTCACACACTATCTCACACATTCACACACGCACTCTCTCACACACACACAAATTCTCTCACACACACACACACTCACTCTCACACACACACACTCTCTCAAACACACACTTACATGCTCTCTCTCTCTCACACACACTCACACAAACTCACACTCTCTCAAACACACACTCACACGCTCTCTCTCTCTCTCTCACACACACACACACACTCACTCACACAAACACACACTCTCTCAAACACACACTCACACGCTCTCTCTCTCTCACACACACACACACTCACTCACACAAACACACACCCTCTCTCACACACACACACACTCTCTCAAACACACACTCACATGCTCTTTCTCTCACACACACACTCTCTCACACATACACACACTCTCACACACGCACTCTCTCACACACACACAAATTCTCTCACACACACACTCACTCTCACACACACACACTCTCTCAAACACACACTTACATGCTCTCTCTCTCTCACACACACACACACTCACTCACACACACACTCTCTCAAACACACACTCACTTGCTCTTTCTCTCACACACACACACTCTCTCACACAAGTTTCATTGATTGATGTTGTATTTCTCCGTGCTGTAGATCCCTTCTTCCCGCTGTCGTTCCTGGTGAACAGCTGGTTTCCGGGAACGCTGGACGCTTTCTTCCAGTCTCTGTTTCTGTGTGCGCTTCTGCTGTTCTGGCTGTGTGTGTATCACGGCATCAGAGTGCAGGTGCGTTCATGATACTCACAAATATGAGTAATAATAAATCATGTTTGGTGCAGCTTCTTTGTGTCTCTAAAGTCTTCAATCGTAATTTAATGACTTTCTCCACAGTAATTTTTGGTCTGAGAATGTGGTTCCATGTTGATTTTGAAGAGCACAAATTCTGAATTCTTTCACACAATATTAAAATGTCTTCTGATGTTTCATATTTAGGGCGAGAGGAAGTTCTTGACGTTTTACCTGCCCAAGTTGATCATCGTAGGGCTGTTGTGGCTATCGGCCGTCACGCTGGGAATCTGGCAAACGTAAGAAACATGCTGCTCTCGTTAGCGTAACTGCTAATGACTTATGGCATTATTATCATTTTTTGTTTTTATTATTAGGGTTAATGAGCTGCAGGATCCCACGTATCAGTACAAAGTGGACATCCAGAACTTCCAGGTGAGTTTCTGTCGGACTTAAATACTTAAGTTAAAAAAAAATAAGTTAATACGTAATTTCATCACATTACAGTCAAATTACATTGTTAAGGGGAAAAAAGGTTACGTTTTATTATTACATTTAGAAATTATGTAAAATACTGGTAAATAAAACAAGATGTTAACATTATAAACTCTATAAAAATGTATTTTAGTTCCTGTCACTCCACAAAAATTTTTAAAATTTTAAATAAAAAAATTCACTCCTTTACATTTAACAGAACTAAAAACAGAAATGAAAAATATACGTATAGAAATAGTGGCATTCGTTATAAACGACACGCGTTATAAACGCCAAGCCTGAACTAATGCATGTGTGAAATGTGATATTGAAATAAACATTCCTCTCTCATTCACACAAATACAAATGTGTTATATAATGCAGTTAAAGCTACAATATGTAAGATTTTTGTAATAAAATATCCAAAAATCACTTGCACAGTGTGATATATTTCCTGTACTTAAAATATCCCAAAAGTTCCCAAAGATTTTAAATTTCAGAGAAATTCCAGTTTTAAATAATGGCTCGTCTATGTTCACTTGTCGCCGTCGATGACGTAATATCCGTGTTATTACTGCCATAGTAACCATGGCGACAGACGTGGACAACTGCGTTACGTCTAGCGGCGCGCTCACGCTGTTGTTGTTTCGTTCAAACATTATGGATCATGGCAAGCAGACTTTGGGACAAAAGGAGAAATAAAACGAGGATCAATATTAGCGTGGCGTTTTCGAGATGCCGAGAGCTAGCGTCCGCGGCTAACTTCCACTCGACAGAGACGCCGCTCTACATGTACTTTATTAGACGGGTGAGCAAATGTACATAAAACTAATCAATCTTATATAGCTCAACATAATGAAATGAATATGATCAGTATGTTATGCTAATGTTGATCTAGCTTACCGCTAGTCTCATACAGACAAACTAACACACAGAATAACATTATAACTTTAACACACTCAAATGCAGTGTGATAGTGTAGACCAAGTGGAACAGCGCTGCGTTCCCTCACAAGTTTCATTCATCTAATAAACTGTCCTGTTTGAGTAGTAATTCAGCACTTGCGTGTAACGTTAGTTTGTTAGAATGAAATGTCCTCATTCCTTTATATCCGCGGGACTCGCGTGTGGCGCTGATATCGGTCTCTCATTAGCAATCTCGCCGTGCTTCACACCACAGTCATGTTAAAAACATCAATGTATTCACTCTCATCCATAAACATTATTAAATCTATAATTCCGCGTATGCGTCATCAATCTACGCCTTTGTTATTGTAAGAGGTTAGCGACCCCTAGTGGTGAAAAAAATGACATATTGTAGCTTTAATATCGTGACAGCGTGATAAACACGACTTATATTAAAGTCAACATGAAAAGGAAGTTGCGCTGGTCTTTTCTTCTCTATTGTGACGTAAATCTGAGTGAAACGCTTCTGGAACAAGAAGAAATGTGGGCGGGGCTTGATTTTGTCCGTGATTGGATGGTTGTGGTTTGTTATTGGCTGATCTCATGTGAGTGACAGGTTATAGCCCCGCCCACATCAGAGAAGAGATGCTGCGAGAGGAACTTATTCTGATTCAAGATTATTAACACAATAATGATGTGCACCCATAAATCATTTAGAATAAACACTGCAATATTCCATAAAAAAATAAGAATTGTCAATTTTGATTTCATGCTGACTTTAAAAAGAAATGGGTAACACTTTACAATAAGGTTCATTAGTTAACATTAGTTAATGTATTAACTAACAATAAGCAATAGATTTGTTACAGTATTTATTAATCTTTGTTAACGTTAGCTAATAAAAATAAAGCTGTTCATTGTTTGTTCATTAACTAATGTTAAAAAATACAACCTTTGATTTTAATAATGTATTAGTAAATGTTGGTTAACATTAGTTAACTACCTTGGGTAACATGAACTAGGAATAAACAATGAACCTTATTGTAAAGTGTTACGTAGAAATGTTATTGAAGTGTGTTTTTGATGTAGGGCATGAAGATCTTCTTCCTGCTGGTGGTGTGTGTGTATGTTCTGTACCTGGTGTTTCTGGTGGTGCGCGCCTGCTCTGAGCTGAAGAACATGCCGTACACAGGTAACACACACTCCTGAGTAACACACACACACTCCTGAGTAACACACACACACTCCTGAGTAACACACACACACTCCTGAGTAACACACACACACTCCTGAGTAACACACACACACTCCTGAGTAACACACACTCCTGACACCAGGAACACGTCATTAACATGCAGGGTTTGTGTTTAATGTCTTTATTCGTGTGCTCAGATCTGCGGCTGAAGTTTCTGACAGCGCTGACGTTGGTGGTGCTGGTGATCAGGTGATATAAAAATACACTCATACTGCTATTTAAACAGGACTTATCGTGCTCTACTAGAACAGGTTTTCCTGCTTGAATGTTGATTATTTTCCTCATATTCGCAAGTTCAACGAGTCGGTGTTTCCCGAAACCATCGTTCTAACGAATATTCGCAAACAGCATCGCAAACTTGTGTGTTTGTAACGACAGATCTCGAGCTGTGGTTAGAAGCAGAGTTTATTGTTTGCATGACATGTGGACTCAATAAATCCTTATCTTGAGCAAAGCAAGTTAACATTCAGTACAATCTGTATCTTTTATTTAGAATACATACAAATGTCATTTACGTCTTTTAGTTTGTCAAGAGATTTAAAGCGTCGTTCTTGAAGAACGTTGTGTGTGTGTGTGTGCTCTAGTGCGTAAGAACGAGTCTGAATCTGGAAATAAAGCAAAAAAACTGTGAAAAATTAGAAATATTCCTCAGATGCTGTGTCTGTAATATATAGCAAAACATCTAGCATTAATTCAACCTTAAACAGATTTATTAAAAGTAGTTATTACTCCATCACCTGCGTGACATCATTAACCAACGTGGTTGAACGACCAATTTGCAATAATACAGTTTCGGGAAACAGTCGTGACTAGCTAGTTGATTTCTTCAAGGATGTATCGTACTATGATAGTGAAGCAGCGAGTTACGGTGTTGTACGGGAAACGCACCCGTTTATAAGAAAAACAATCGAAGGCACTCGATTATTTAGATTAATCGATAATTAGTTTTAGAAAAATATAAAAAGCCTTTAGTTTTTTATGTCTTAGATTTTAAAAACAGGTGACAAGCATCGGCACACATACACGTTGCGGCCAATAAGCCTTCATCAGGGTGTGTGTGAACTAAACACTCCTGAAAAGCACACTGTGCTCTGATTGGTCGGCTGGATCAGTGTGTTGTGATTGGTCGAGCGCTTCGAGTGTGTTTGGGAAATGTCCCGCCCCTTACCATAACCACCAGTTTAACACACTACTAACTAACTCAACCAGGCCCCGCCCCTTTATTCTGCGTATTAATTATTATAATGAGGAATATTTAAGCATCAGCATCATTACTCCAGTCTTCAGTGTCACATGATCCTTCAGAAATCATTCTAATATGATGATTTACTGCTCAAGAAACATTTCTGGTTATTATCAGTGTGTTATTTGAAACAGAATCTTTACTGTCACTTTTGATCAATTTAATGCACATGCTATATTCTGGGCAAATGTGATCATTTATGCATATGCAGATGTAAATGACATTCAGATGGTCATGTGATGTAATTCCCTCTTCCTCTTTCATCAGTGTGGTTATACTGTACCTGAGATTCGGATCCAAGGCCTTGCAAGACAACTTTGTTGCTGAACTTTCCACTCACTACCAGAATTATATCCTTTCATTACAGAATCGTGCGAGATCGTCCCCTCATGCCTCTTTAGTTATGTTTAAAGTGCCCTATTATGCTATTGTACAGTCTCCCTAATTTTGTTCAGGAGTCTCCTACAACAGGTTCACATGCATGCGAGATCAAAAATATATATATTTATTTCAGCATCACCTCATTTTCTCAGTGTCTGAAACGGTTCGTTGGGAGATTCAGTCTCTCTAAGCTCCGCCTCTCTGAGAGCTGCTCTGCTGTGATTGGTCAGAAAGCTAACGCTCATTATCATATCTGAATCTCAGCTCTTGATCACAGTGATACGAACAGTAACGATGGCGTGTGTTTTACCGTATCAATCTCAGAAAACAGCGTCTTCTCCACACGAACAACACGAACCAAACTCTTCCAGTCTCAGATAAACTAGTGTTTGAAGGTGGAGCTAAGAGACACTGTTCAGCCAATCAAGACCAGAGGCGGGGATTATGCAAATTAGTTACATTTGCGACTGGAATTACTGACTCGTTTCAGCAGTTTCTTCTTTTAGGAGACAAAAACTTTTAATCTTTAAAACTTTGCAGCGCTTTTACATTCACAAACTGCTCTATTTCAGGGAATGTTTGAAAAAGCAAAATGAGGCACTTTAACTCTATGCTTAGAAAAGACTCTCTGTGAGTGCAGTCACTATGAAACGGTGTGAGCATTAATAAACAAATGTCCAGGAAAAGCAACTCATCTGAAGTTTTCCTGAACGTTTTCTCCACCAGCCGAATTTCTTTCCTTCTACGGCCTCCTGAACTTTTATCTCTACACATTAGCGTTTGTCTACTCGCCCTCCAAAAACGCTCTTTACGGTGAGTTGATCTGCATTTTAAGATCGAGTGTTATTTAACAGAACGTCACAGACTCCTTCATCAGTGACTCCTTTGTCATGGAAATGTTTTCCCTTTCCCAGATTCCCAACTGAAAGACAATCCTGCTTTCTCCATGCTCAACGACTCGGATGATGAAGTCATTTACGGGTACGTTCCCTGCGTCAGATCCAGTCAAACCAAAATCTATTCAACATTTCTCACATTATCAGAGTTTATTCACTATAGTTTAGAAAATGGTAATAAAATATGATGAGTTATGAACTCAGTTGATATTTGACTGGTTTTGTCCGTCCTTCTGTTAGACTCTCACACATGAATTATGTTGAATATCTGTCAGCTGTTAAATTTAACTACACAATTAGATAATACCAGTTTAGCTCAAACAATCACCAAGCAATGCTTCATGTTGTTCAGTCTGTGGTGTAAAAAGGTGCATTAGTTATTAAAGAAAAAACACTCCAGCAAAACATGATCAGCTCAAAGTGTCCCAATAATTTTTGCTCCCAAATTTTTATATATTTTACTGGTAGTGGTTGTCACTGTATGAAGAATATTTGGGTATAAAATGTCACAGTTTACCTTTATTTAGCTACACTTACATAAATGAACTAGTAAAAACGATATCTGATTTCTGAATAATTTTTCTGAATAATCCTTTCAGATTAAGCTCTTCTTATTGTGAGACTTTTTGTTTTTTGTGTGTGTGAAGGAGCGATTATGAAGAAATGCCTCTTCAAAATGGCCGCGCCATCAAAGCCACCGCCAAATACCAGGATGAGAGTGAAACCGACTGAATCTGGTCTGACTCCGGATCGCTCCTGTATATCTGAGGGATGTATATAGACTCGATGTTGAAATGATGCCAGTCTCATTATATACTGTGTAAATATACAGGCCTATATATTTTTAAAGGTAAAGTGATGTTTTTGAATGTAAAGCAGCTGCAGCCGCCCTGATGATGATGATGATGATGATGATGATGATGAAACCTGTCTGTCTTTAACCTCAGTGAGTGTCAGTGAAAGGCAGCGTGCAAATATCAATTATACATCTGATCTAAATACTGATGAACCACTATTCAGGGTGACTTACATGAAAACATGGCCAGATTATATTTCACCTCTAAACTAAAAAGAGAAAAAGTAAGAATGTATATATTTTTTCTTGACGGGGGAAAATTATTTTTTTTTGCATTGTTACATAATTAAGCACTATTATCTAATTAACATCAGTAAACATTAAATTCTGTTACAGAAATGCCTTGATGTGTAACTTAAAACCCCAAATGTTTAAGTTTACAAATATATTTTGTTCCTGTTGATTTTTTGCCGTGCACTTAAATGTTTAACTCATGAAAATAATGTAACTATAAAAAATATTGAGGTCCAAACAATTTCTACTTAATGCATAATATATTTTCTATTTCATTTTTTTGCTTTTTGGAGTGAAATATGACCTGTGCGCTTCATGTGATTTGCACTTCGGAACGTTTTCTGGCTCGTTTGAGCCGATATCCAGATCTCATGTGAATCTCTTTTCTTTTTTTCTTTTCTTTTTTGATAAATCAAGCCTCGTGTTCTTTTCGTTTTGCATTCCAAAAGCCTTCTTTTCTCACATTCCTTTTTTATTGTGCCTGTATTTATTATTTTGTGGGTGTGAATCGCTTAATGAAATCATTGGTTTTCCTCTGTTTACTGTCAGATCTGTGTAAATGTTCGTTTGATTTGAGCTGTAATGATGTTTGGATGGAGGATCCGCATGTAACGTGGTGCGAAAATATTGTTTTGCTTTCCAGATAAACATTTACTTGAGTTTAAAAAAGGTGGTTGAGGTTTGCTGAAGCCCTTCTTCATTAGTATAACACCATCAGGTCTGTGCACAAGATCATTCCTCAGTCCAAACACTCAAGCCAGAGAAGTTTCCTTCCATTGCACTGTTGTGAAAACTGTCTGAGAGAATAAAACCTGCAGAGATTTTTAAGACGTGAACTCGTGTGCTTTTATTGTACGTAGAGGGTTCATATAACTTCATATAATATGGCAAGCTGTTTTAGCTTAAATTGTACCCAGCGTTACTTGTTGTAATTAGCATTTTTACTAGTAACAATCACAATTACGGAGCTCTACAATTCAGTTGTTACTAGTAAGAATTCAATTACAAAGCTCTTTAATTATACATATCTTTAATTTGTTTTCTTACTAGTAAAAATTCAATTGTAGAGCTCCGTAATTAAAAATGAATGGAAGTCAATGGAGACATATGACTAGTAAAAATTCATTTGTAGAGCTCTTTAATTGAATTGTTACTAGTAAAAATGCAATTAGGACGAGTAACGCTGGGTACAATCTAAGCTAAACCGGCTTGCCATAGATGCAGGTTGAGCACGTCACATGATGTAAACATCAGGATGAATGCGATGTTTAAATGGCGAGTCCGAACACACTGACGATGCAGTATAAGTATTTATTCTCCCATCTGACGGTGCAGCTTCCTGAAGAACAACAGTTACATATTACTCATTAAACATCATCATTCAATATTACTCGGCTTTAAACACAATTGCAAAAGTTTGAGAGTTAACTACGAACCGAGAGTCAATAGTGCAGTGCAAAAAATGTATAATTCTGACCCATACGATGTATTGTTGGTTATTGCCACAAATATACCCGTGCGACATGTGACTGTTTTTATGATCCAGGGTCACATTTACATTTATTCGTTTAGCAGACGCTTTTATCCAATAGAAGCAGTGAAACTAACAATAGGAGAATATGCAGTGCTGTGACCCTTCTCAGTTTACTCTAACGCAGTACGTGTACTTTTTTCTTTTCTTTTTTATAAAGATAATAGATATAGAATAGAAGATAAAGTGTTGGTATTAAAGGATCAAGTGTATATATATATATATTGTGTGCACTATTGTATCAGAGCGGGAGTGTACCGTCAGTAGTGCTGTCCCAGAAGCAGGAGGAGGCCGACTGAAGCCCAGCGCCGTTCTTCTGCATGATGATGCATGTGACTGAGAGAGAGAGAGAGAGTGAGTGAGTGAGTGAGTGTAAGAGAGGAGAGAGAGAGTGTGTGTGTGTCTGTGTGTGTAAGAGAGAGAGAGAGAGAG
>JAVALU010000316.1:150000-153230 GCA_030770095.1 Gila robusta
GAGACCAGTTAAAACCAGCTAAACACCAGCTTGGCCAGCCTGGTAGACCAGCCAACCAGCCTAATTTAGTGTTTAAACGGGTTGGTTGGCTTTTAAAAAGGTTAACATGCTAGAGCGATGATTGTAACCCTGCTGGAAAAAACAGCTAAAACCAGCCTAAGCTATTTAGCTTGTTTTAGAGGGGTTTTGGTCAAGCTTGGAGACCAGTTAGAACCAGCCTAATTAAGGGTTTAAACAGGGTTTGGTGTGATTTTAAACTGGTTAACATGCTATGGTAATGATATGAATGCTTTAGACACCAACATGTCCGTGTTAAAGTGTGGATCTCTGACTGTCTTTCTCTGTTTCCGCAGCTTCGGGAGTATATAGGTTGTTGGGCGCCTGTTGCCCTCCGCTAAGAACCCACACACCCCCCTGTACCGCCATGAGGATCTTCGCCCCAACCATGTGGTGGCCAAGTCTCGCTTCTGGTACTTCGTCTCCCAGCTGAGGAAGATGAAGAAAGCCAACGGAGAGACCGTCTACTGTGGCCTGGTGCGAGCGCTCTCTAATCGAGACGTCTATAAGCGGTTTCTGGGGCTTATGGCCGTTCACACCAAAAATTTAACTTATTAGCGTCCACGCCAATGAATGATAGCGGCCTTTTTATTCTAAGCGCGCATGCTGAGGTTTCAGAGTAGCATAAATGGATCATAGGCATCTCGAATGTTATCCCCTTCTTCCTAGCACTATACCCTATAAATATGTACTCGCACCACTACCGTTCAAAAGTTTGGGGTTAATACGATTTAAAAAAAAAAATGTAATACTTTTCTTCAGAAAGGACGCATTAAATTGATCAAAAGTGACAGTAAATACATTTATAATAATGCAAAATATTTCTTTTTTTAATTAAATGCTTTTCTCTTGAACTTTTAAAGAATCCTGAAAAAAAGAATCACGGTTTGCACAAAAATATGAAGCAGCACGACAGTTTTCAACTGTGATAATAATCATAAATGTTTCTTGAGCATCAAATCATCATATTATACTGATTTCTGAAGGATCATGTGACACTGAAGACTGGACTAATGATGCTGAAAATTCAGTTTTGATCACAGGAATAAATTACACTTTACTATATATTCACATAGAAAACAGCTGATTTACATTGAAATAATATTTCACAATATTACTGGGTTTTTTTGTATTTTTAATCAAATAAATGCAGCCTTGGTGAGCAGAAGAGACGACTTTTAAAAACATTAAAAATCTTACCGACCCCAAACTTTTGACCGGTAGTGTATATATATATTAATCACAAAGCAATTTGACTTTTGTTTACAAATTTGGAACGCAAAATGAGGAAAAAAGTACTAAAATAATAGCTTCGAAACTAGCACTGGATACCTGACGTGATTTTGTTACACTATTTGCTAGCCTGAGTAATGATCTCATCGTTAATACTTCTCACCGTTTATTCCAAGGCTACGACCGATTGCTTTCCATATATCCATTTTTTTTTTTTTTAAAGGGGGTTTGACTTGACAAACAGTGGTTGATTTTTCTGGACCTCGTCGATTAACTTCTCCAATGTCTGCCATTTTTAAATTCGAGTGGATTCTGATTGGCTGTCAGTGTTTTATCGTTTGACAGCTGTGGAAAAAAATCGTTCTGAGAGTGATCCCAACGATATATTCTTTATCATAATAGGCTAGTTGTCATGTGAACTCTCCTTTTTCTTTAATATGGAGAATGATTTTTTTGAACTGTCTTTATCGTTATCAGCCTTTAATGTGTAACCGTTTTCTGTTCCTGCACAGGTCTATGAGAAATCTCCTCTGAAGGTGAAGAACTTCGGCATCTGGTTGCGTTACGACTCTCGCAGCGGGACACACAACATGTACCGCGAGTACAGAGTCCTGGTCCACGTCTGGAGCCGTCACTCAGTGCTGTGAGTTTCCCAGAATACACTCGTGTTTGACCCGCACGCAAACCCAAAGGTCATTTCCCCCCAGTGTTTATGCCCTTGCTATGTGTGCGCAAAGAAAAACCGAACCTTGTCGCCTTTCTTAGGCTGTGAAACGTGCCACTGAAAGTGAATTCAAGGTCCGACATGTGAGTGTGTGTCCTGTGTGTGTGTTCCCTGTGATGATGTGTGTTTGTGCTTCAGATCGTGACATGGGTGCCAGGCATCGTGCCCGCGCTCACTCCATCCAGATC
Source organism: Gila robusta (assembly GCA_030770095.1). Taxonomy (NCBI): domain Eukaryota; kingdom Metazoa; phylum Chordata; class Actinopteri; order Cypriniformes; family Leuciscidae; genus Gila; species Gila robusta. The sequence goes on from JAVALU010000316.1 coordinate 152,203, forward strand.
ATGAAGGTGCAGGTCATCGCCGCCAACAAATGCCGGAGACCCGCCATCAAGCAGTTCCACGTGAGTTTTCCTGTCCGCAGAGTTCACTTTAACACATGCACAATGATGCAGTCGCGGGTTTACCCTCATCCTTCCCTCGCATTTGTAACATATATCCCTCGCGAGTCAAAATGACCCGACACCCTAAATTTCTACCTTTTTTTTTTTTTTTTTTGGTCCAGAAAGCTTATTTCATTTTGATGCGTTAATTTTGATTTGCTTTTAAAATTGCTAGATTTTATCAATAAATTGTAATTTAAGCACATTCCTCATTTTCAACTTGATTTCAAAATAAACTCAATGTCATGCATAACCCTATTAATTCAGCTCTAAATATCTTACATTGGGAGTCTTTGTCGATCTCTTGTGGAAAATAAATAATATATCATTATTTCATGACTCTAGATGGGCTTATATCTCTATATGGAGTAAATGAGCTGTTCCTCTGGGTCCTAAAGTCATTTCTCTTCAGTGTGCGTTCAGATACACATGTAGACATTGTAAAATAATTTTTTGGTAAAGTTTTTAGGTTTTTTTTGTGTACTGAAGCGTTCCTATGGGGGACAAATTGACCTGAGATTGAAGGATTTGTTACTATTTTTACATTTCAACCACAAAACTCCTCAAATCCATTCATATTTTGTGTATTCGTGGTTCAAGTGCGACTAAAGTCCACTCTATGAAACACTCAATTAAAAAAAATATATATTTTTCGTCAGCACTTGATCCAGTAATACTAACACTCTCTTCTATTCCATTAATAAAAAAAGTAATGTACTGCATTAGATTAAAACTGAGAAGGGTCACAGCACTTGAATATTGTTAGTTTCACAGCTTCTATTGCTCTCCTTTGTAAGTCGCTCTGGATAAAAGCGTCTGCTAAATGAATAAATGTAAAACTGAGTTTGGGTTTAAGATGTCTGTAAATTGACTGAATGCTTGACTATATCGTCTCTTGTTTCCACAGGACTCCAAGATCAAGTTCCCTC
>JAVALU010000317.1:0-7500 GCA_030770095.1 Gila robusta
ATGATATAGGTTATTGATTGAAATACGTATGGAAGGGATGGATTGGATGGATACAGATAAAACAATGAATGGATGGATGGATGGATACAGATAAAACAATGGATGGATGGATGGATACAGATAAAACAATGGATGGATGGATGGATGGATACTGATAAAACAATGAATGGATTGGATACAGATAAAACAATGGATGGATGGATGGATGGATACAGATAAAACAATGGATGGATGGATGGATGGATGGATGGATACTGATAAAACGATGAATGGATGGATGATGGATGGATATTGATAAAACGATGGATGGATGGATGGATATTGATAAAACGATGGATGGATGGATGGATATTGATAAAACGATGGATGGATGGATGGATGGATACTGATAAAACGATGGATGGATGGATGGATGGATATTGATAAAACGATGGATGGATGGATGGATGGATGGATGGATATTGATAAAACGATGGATGGATGGATGGATGGATGATGGATGGATGGATATTGATAAAACGATGGATGGATGAATGGATGGATGGATATTGATAAAACGATGGATGGATGAATGGATGGATGGATACAGATAAAACAATGGATGGATGGATGGATACTGATAAAACAATGAATGGATGGATACAGATAAAACAATGGATGGATGGATGGATGGATACAGATAAAACAATGGATGGATGGATACTGATAAAACGATGAATGGATGGATGGATGGATGGATATTGATAAAACGATGGATGGATGGATGGATATTGATAAAACGATGGATGGATGGATGGATGGATGGATGGATATTGATAAAACGATGGATGGATGGATGGATGGATACTGATAAAACAATGGATGGATGGATGGATGGATATTGATAAAACGATGATGGATGGATGGATGGATGGATGGATGGATGGATATTGATAAAACGATGGATGGATGGATGGATGGATGGATATTGATAAAACGATGGATGGATGAATGGATGGATGGATATTGATAAAACGATGGATGGATGGATGGATGGATGGATGGATGGATATTGATAAAACGATGGATGATGGATGGATGGATATTGATAAAACGATGGATGGATGGATGGATGTATTTTCAGTGTGAGCTCAGACTCTCTGGACTCTCATCATGTCTTCTTCACACTTCCTCACTGAATCCTTTATTAACTCCTGAAGAAGGAAGACTGATCGACTGTCAGCAGCAGTTGCACAGGGTCTGTGTGTGTGTGTGTGTGTGTGTGTGTGTGTGTGTGTGTGTGGTGTGTGTGTGTGTGTGTGTGTGTGTGTGTGTGTGTGTGGAGTGTGACACTGGCATTTGGTCACCAGGCGAGTACGGAAGGGGGGCTGCATGTTTTTGCAGCTGACCAGACCTCCCATTTTCACATGAAAGACCTGTGAACACACACACACACACACACACACACACACACACGGCCTCTGGACACTCTTTATGGAGCACCAACAACAATCGCTTTCTATTCCTGGAGCTTCACCAGTCCTTCATCAAACTCAGCCTGTCAAGCACTTCCTCAGGAGACAGAAAGCCCAGAGACTCAGAGATTCACCAGCGCCTCCTCTGTCTTCTGATCTAAACACACATGTTCCCCTGCAATCATTACAGCGATAGTTCACCCACAAATTAAAATTAGCCCATGATTTAGCCCTCAACTCAAAATTAGCCCTCAAAATTAGCCCTCAACTCATCCTAGGTGTATATGACATTCTTCTTTCAGACGAATACAATCAGAGTTATATTAAAAAATGTCCTGGCTCTTCCAAGCTTTATAATGGCAGTGAAAAGTCCATAAAAGCACATCTATCCATCATAAAAGTGCATCTATCCATCATAAAAGTGCATCTATCCATCATAAATGTGCATCTATCCATCATAAAGTGCATCTATCCATCATAAAAGTGCATCTATCCATCATAAATGTGCATCTATCCATCATAAATGTGCATCTATCCTTGATAAAAGTGCATCTATCCATCATAAATGTGCATCTATCCATCATAAATGTGCATCTATCCATCATAAATGTGCATCTATCCTTGATAAAAGTGCATCTGTCCATCATAAAAGTGCATCTATCCATCATAAATGTGCATCTATCCATCATAAAAGCGCATCTATCCATCATAAAAGTGCATCTATCCTTGATAAAAGTGCATCTGTCCATCATAAATATGCATCTATCCTTGATAAAAGTGCATCTGTCCATCATAAAAGTGCATCTATCCTTGATAAAAGTGCATCTGTCCATCATAAAAGTGCATCTATCCTTGATAAAAGTGCATCTATCCATCATAAAAGTGCATCTTTCCATCATAAAAGTGCATCTTTCCATCATAAAAGTGCATCTGTTGTGATGGATAGATGCACTTTTATGGACTTAAAAAAAATAAACAGCCATTCACTGCCATTATAAAGCTTGGAAGAGCCAGGACATTTTTTAATATAACTCTGATTGTATTCGTCTAAAAGAGAAGAATGTCATATACACCTAGGATGACCTGAGGGAAAGAACATTATCATTTTAGGATGAACTATCCCTTTAAGAAAGATGTTCCCCTCGATACATTAACGGCTGCAGTTCTGCTTCATCTCCGCCAAACAGCTCGACATTTCATTCAAGAACATCATAAACCGTCACGAGCACGGATGGATGTCAGCTTGTTTTGATTGCATGGCAAGTTTCAGGAGTTTCAAGAGTCCCTTCAGTTCAACACAACGAGGGAAGCTTAGCAGGAAAAGAGCCTTTCGCTGAGACCGGAGGAAACTAATACGCTCTAGATCATGACCTCATGACAAAAAACAACCGCAAAGAGCATCACAAACCCTTCACTTGGGAATCATCTGTTTCACTGCAGCAGAAATAATCATCAATATCAGCCAAAATGCATCAAAATCCCATATAATTCCTTTAGGTAATCACAGTTAAGTTATTAAACTTATAATGCACCAAAAAAAACTAATGATTTTCAGTAATAATTTATAGATTTGAGCAGAAGTATATCATCTGCTATTAAAAACATCATATATTCTGGCTAAATAGATGCACAATTCTGAATAGACAACTTAACAAAATAAAATATAATTTACAAAAGGTTCTATTAAAATGTTAATTGCTAAAAATATTTAATTAGGCCTAATTACAATAATGTTTTTATTGGGTTGAGTGAATAATTCAATGACTCACACATAAAGACTTGTTTCATTACTGGATGAATCAGCGTTTTTGAACGAATCTCTTGAATGAATGAACGGTCACTTGTCGCCACCTACTGGTGTAACAGCGTAATTGATACAATCTTTATTTGAAGCTTTAATTTACTTTCAAAAAGATGATTTAATATATTTTTATCCCAGTAGACTGTAGTTGTCATATGAATAAGATTGCATGGGTGTTTGAATTGAGATTGCGATCTTTTCTGTGCTGCTTTAATATAAATATACATTATGAATTTGGGATGGAAAAGAGCTCAATTATCATAAAACTCTAAATATGCTTTAGTTCCCTCATGAAAATATGAGCTTGACCCTTTGAAGTTCATTCCTCACAATGTTCCACACTTCGTTTAGTGCTTTTTCTCTTCTGAATATTATATTTATATATGTTAATTAGTTGTTAAAGCAATAAAAAAAACACAAGACTGTTAATAATTATAGATGGACCGATAAAGCAGATTAAATTGCCTAAATTCCATTTTAACTGAAAATGTACTAAGTTTCTGTTTTCTGATTTTTGTGAATTTAGAGTAAAATTTATGCAAAATAAGTGTTCATTTCATTTTCTGTCATTAAATAGTAGGGATGGGCGATATGGCCTAAAATCCATATTGCGATATACATTGCAGCCTCTTGCGATAACGATATATATCACGATATATAAACTATAATAGAACCATTTCAGAACAGGTTAGATAGACGTAAGAAAGCCAAACTGCTAAAAGTATTTTTTTTTTTTTTTTTAAAGAAACGTAGCTACATAGTTTTGAGAACATTTATTATGCGAAACTGTAATTATACAACATAATGTTGCAGATAAATAAAATTCAAGTACACTAGCTGCAGAGACTTTAACAAAGAAAACGCTAAAAGTATTGGGTTTCTTTCCTTTAGTGCACGCCTGTTTCACACACACTCTGTGTGCAGTAATGGTAATGGTAAATGGTAAATGGACTGCATTTATATAGCGCTTTCACAGACCCAATGGCCACCAAAGCGCTTTACATATTGCCTCACATTCACCCATTCACTCAGTCATTCATACACCGACGGCGGTGTCAGCCATGCAAGGCGCCATCCAGCTCGTCGGGAGCGGCTGGGGTTAGGTGTCTTGCTCAAGGACACCTCGACACTTGGTCAGGTGGAACCGGGGATCGAACCACCAACCTTTCGGTTTGTAGACAACCTACATGAACCACTGAGCCACTGCCGCCCAGTGCATATGCAGTGTGTGTTGCGGTGTGTGTGCTGCGCAGGAGCAGCACGTGCTATTGTGCTTTCACACGGTGCGTTTGCAGTGCGCAACTCATCTACGACAAACACAACATTTATCCTCTATTTTTTTATTTCAAATCACTATTTTTATTATTAGTGTCTTTTATAAAATAATATAAAAGAGTTTCAGCATTGCGATTCTATTTGTACACAGACAGTATGCTAGTAATACGTCTACACTCTTTCACAAGACTTAGGCTATTCACGTTTAAACTTGATACACTTAAAAACGTATCACTTCTATATAGATTTATATATTAAGTTGCTCAAGCAAGTGGCAAAACATTTATACATTTATGTTAACATCGCAAACATTTTAAATTAAAACATACACAATTGACAAAAACAGCTCTCTCATACCTTTTCTTTTGCATTTAAATCTTTTTTTACAAGAAATATTGCGGTCACAAAGAACTTTTTTTTTCCACCTCCACAAAGAGACGACTGCATCCATTATGTCGTGTTGTTGAGGTAACGTTACTGTGTAGTTTTCCTTGCTTTAATTACCCCGAGCTTAAAGTTAAAAAGAAAATGACTGAAAAATAGTAGTATAATATAATTAAAAGGAGATATTTTAAGGAGATATTACTATTTTCATATCAATCCGTGTTCATTTTGACCATGAACCATTTAATTCAGCGCGTGCAGCACAGCAGGAATAGACAGTGCGGAAACGTATATGCTGTATACGCACCGCTCCTGGAACGCATCGCCGCACCGCATCCGGAAAAAATACGCACCGCATATGCACTGCAAACTCGTGTGTGAGAAACAGCTCCTCCGTTTCGCTTTAGCCATGTTTACTCAAGATGACGAATACGACGATGCGTTGCAGCCGGTTGCAGCTCGTGGCTCTAAATATTTGGCTAGATTGCGTCAACATGCATTATCGCGATAGTGCAATAGAATTAAAATCTCTATCGTAGGCCAATTTTGTATCGTTTATATCGCATATCGTTTCTATCGCCCATTACTATTAAATAGTTTTAATAGTAATATTTCTAGGTCACTAAAGAGTGACAGACAATATGATCGTCATCAGCGAGTCAGGTTCACAATCTATAGCTATGCGTTTTGTATTTTTAAAGTAAATTTAAATAGTGTAAAATAACAATAAGAATTATTATTAATAATAATAATAATAATGAGTAAAAATAAGTGATTAATTTGATTTTCAAAATTCTGGGTACATTCTGTTTGCACATATACTGTATATCGGCCATTGAAAAGCACATATCGGTCGAAAATTTTAAAACATTCTTCTGCAAAACACTCAGAAAACAATAATCTAAATTTAAAGATTGTGTTAACAAATTAAAAGTTAGGAAATTGCATACTAAGTCGAAATTATGTCACTCTAAATCGAAATTGTAACACAAATAGAATTTTATGGGAATTTCCATTGAAACTGGTATTGATGAAGCTTCTGTGTGATATAATGATAGTTGATCATACCTGTAAATGCTTGAAAGCAGCAGAAATGCGCGTGATGTGCAAACTGAGACACCGCGACGCGCACCTCGCGCGATAAACGCTCGCGCTGAAGAACTCGTCGGGTTTCCTCGCGTCCGCGCGCGCGGCGCTCCACAACACGATAATCCACAGGGTGAGCGCGAGCATAGCGAAGCCTGCAGTCAGTGAGTGTGTGTGAGTGTGTGTGTGTGTCTCGCTCCTGCTGCAACTGCAGATGAAGAAAGTTTCGTGCTGAAAGGGGGCGGGGTCAGATTCAGCGCGCGCGCGCTATTGGTGGAGCTCGGCGCGCGCCCCGCCTCTCCAGACGCAGGTAAATGCGCGCGGGGGGCGCGCGCGAGGAACTTCAGATGGGATGATTGGGAAAGTTCTGCTTTTTCTTTTTTCTCTTCATATATCAATATGCTTTTGCAATGTGTTTTCAAACATGCTTTTAGACAGACATGTAAACCATAACATGAAAAGCTGAAATTATTACATAAAATTTATTTTTATAAATATAATATAATATAAATTTATAAATAATTATTTATGACATAAAAAGTTGACTTGTGTCATAATTTTGATTTTTAATCTCACAGCTATGACGTCATAATTATGACTTAGTTTGTCATAATTTCAACTTTAGCCCGTTTATTTTCCTCTTTTATAATATCCATATGCTTTTGCAATTTGCTTTTACAAACATGCTTTTGAAAACCATAACATGAAAAATTGAAATTATTACATAAAAAAGCATAATTATGACATACAAAGTTGACGTCTCATAATTTAGATTTTTAATCTCACTACTATGACGTCATAAATAATTATGATTTAGTATGTAATAATTTCAACTTTATCTAATTTCTTTTCCTCTTCTACAATATCCATATGCTTTTACAAACATGCTTTTGTAAACCATAACATGAAATTCTTACATAAAAATCATAATTATGACATAATAAGTTTACTTAATAATTTCGAGTTTTAATCTCACAACTATGACGTCATAATTATGACTTAGCATATCATAATTTCAACTTTATCTAATTTTTTTTCTCTTAATCACCATATGCTTTTGCAATACAAACGTGCTTTTGTAAACTATAACATAGAAAGTTTACATGTCATAATTTCAATTTTTAGATCTCATAATTATGATTTAGTATGTCCTAATTTAAACTTTATCTCATAATTTTGACTTTTTATGTCAATTATATGACATGCAAATCATAATTATGACAGAAAGTTCTGCTTTCTGACAGGGAAACAGTTTATTTTTCTCTTCATTGATATCAATCTGCTTTTACAAATATGCTTTTTGAAATTATGACATAAAAATCATAATTCTGACATCATTTTGACTTTTTTTCACATAATTATGACTTAGTATGTCATAATTTGAACTTTATCTCATACTTTCGACTTTTCAATTATATGACATAATCATAATTATGACATAGAAAGTTGACGTGTCATAATTTCGAATTTAAATCACATAATTATGATTAAGTGTCATAA
>JAVALU010000317.1:15000-20000 GCA_030770095.1 Gila robusta
ACAATGAGTACTAATGAGTCCAGGCAGAGAATTATGGGAGATGTAGTTTGTAAGGGAATGACAATAGTCTGTTGTGGAGTGCCTACATTATATTCAACTTTACTTGCACACACTCACGTAAAGCAATATATAGCTACTATACAGCAAATCTCAAATGCTTGATTGTTTATATCAGCGCAAAATGTAACTTTATTATCGTCCAGCTCATTATAAACATAACATCATGACTTCCTGTAAAGCTGCATTGAAACAATGTGAAAACTTAGTATAAATAAATTTAACTTGACAAAATAAAATCTAGGTTTGGATCGACACGAGTAAATGATTGAATTATATTTGAACAAAGTATTTTTGTTTACTGTTGCGTTCATGCATTTAGCAGACACTTTTATCCAAAGCATAAATGAAGTAAAATTAGATTACAATAAATAAAATAGATTAAAATAAGTAAATAAACGGATAAATAGCAATATTTGACGATTGAAATAAATAAAAAATAGCTTAGAATAAGTAAATAAATCAGTAAATAAATCTTTTAGTAAATAGGAATAGATTAAAATAAGTAAATACATAAATTAATTAATACATTTAGATTAAAATAAATAAAACTAGATTAAAATGAGTAAATACAACAATGTTCAACAACATTGTTAAAAATGAGGAAGGGGTGTTTCTATAAAATAAAAGTATCAATTAATGTAATTCCTGAGGAAGTGAATTAAAATTGGAAGCATTTTGGGAATAACATCTTGGAATAATGGCGCATCTGCACATCAAATGAAGCGACAGGCAGAAATATTCATGCCACATATTTGAACCCCTGAAACGGCAGAAATGAGTCCCTGATGTGTGTGTGTGTGTGTGTGTGTGTGTGACCCCGCTTGTGTGTCAGTGTTCCTGACGGGTCACCTCTCCATCTCACGGCATCTGGAAATCATCTGACGGAAGAATTCTCATTCATATCTTAACAATTTCAGCTCACTATTGTGCGTTTCAGCGTAAACGCTGCAACTATTAACATCACAGACTGAAAACATCTCATTATCTGCTCATACTTTATACAAGAGCGACTGAGTTTGTGCTTCAAAAAACAACAAATATCTGCCAATGGAGTCAGAAAAATAAATGTATTTCAATGGGAAAACTAAATGTTTTTGCAGTCGAAACTTAAAAAATGACTTGTTTTTTACATTTAAATCAGCGTAGATTAAATGCAGCGCAACAACATGATCAGGTGAATAATATAATACAGCATTATTTACGATTTTAGTAGACTAAACTTAATTTACTGAGTTTATCCGATTGATTTATCCAATGTATTTGAATTGACAGAACTTTTGGGAAGTAAAACTCGAAAAGTCCATATATATATAGGCCTATATATATGTTAGTATTTACATTTATCTCAATGATCATCTCAATTTATGTATTTACTTATTTTAATCTATTTTTAATTATTTATATATAGCTATAATGTTTTTATTTATTTACTAATTTAGTTACTTATTTTAAACACATTTTTTAAATCTTATTTATGTATTGACATTTTATTTATATTTTTATTTATTTATTAATATATTTCTATTTGTTTATTTTTAATATTAATATTTTTATTCATATAAATATTTTGATTATCTTATTTTTAATTTTAATCAAAATGTAAAATGTATTTATTAATTTATGTAGTTTTTTTTACTTATTTTAATCTTTTTTTATTTACTTATTAAAAAAATATTTATTTATAGACAATTTTTATTTATCTTTATCTTACTAATTTAGTAACTTATTTCAACCTTATTTATTTGAATATTCTTATTTATTCATTCATTTGTTTATTTACTAGTTTTAATCTATTTTAATCTAATTGTATTAATGAATTAACTTATTTTAAACTATTTTATTTATTTGAATGTAAGTGAAATTAGTTATTTTTATAAATTCTTTATATTCCATTTATTTATATTATATTATTTTATTTATTTATTCATATAATTTTGAACTGTTCATTGACAGGTTCTTCACTGGCATCACTGCAGAAACCCTTTTTGTGGCTTTTATTTTTAAGAGTGTATCAGTGTTGACATGGATCTGTAATAACACCAGCTCCTGTAACGCTCACCTGTATTTGTTCAGCGTCTCCTGGCATCAGTTTCCCGCCCACACCTGTGATCATGTGACCCTCATCTCCAGGTGTGCTCATTGTTCTGTACACCTGCACTAAAGCTCAAAGGATTCGACAACAAACGAAACCAGGAAAGCTCTCAATGAAGACAAGTTCAGGCGCAGGATTCCTCACATCTATAAAACACTGAACACTTCATGAGTAAAGTACGTCACCAAACACAGCTTCTGATGGAACAAACTAAATAGTGCACTTAAAAATCATTTCATTGCAAACATTTCCATGCATTAATGCAATGAAAATAATGAATAATGACACCATTTTCTTCTGCTTTATGGCTGAAAATAATTTGTTATATATATATATATATATATATATATATATATATAGGCTATATATATATATATTATTTTGTATAGTGTATCTGCTAGTATTTACATTCACCTCAATTTATGTATTTACTTATTTTAATCTGTTTTCAATTATTTATTTACATGTTTTTTATTCATTTACTAATTTAGTTACTTATTTTAAACTCCTTTATTTATCTATTTAAATATTTTTATTTATTCATTTATTTACTAGTTTTAAATCTATTTTTATTTATTTTAATCTATTTTTATTTATTAAATAGTTTACTTATTTTAATCTATTTTTATTTATTTTTATGTAAGTTAAATTACTTACTTTTATACATTTTCTATTTATTTACCAACTTATTTAAGTCTATTTTTAATTTAAATATTTTATTTATTTATTTGTATAATATTGAAGGGGAAAAAAAAGGTTCTTTTAAAAACTGGTCATTGAAAGTTTCTTCTGTGGAAAACTCTTTTTGTGGCTTTTATTTAAAGAAAGAATAGAGCTGGACATTGCTGTCTTTGTTTCTGACACTTTATTCTTTATCAGTATTTTGCATTTTTTTTTCCAGCATCCACTTTGTTAATATTTACTCTCCATAAACCAGTGTGAAAAAGTCTTTATATGTGGAAAAAGTATTAAAGTGTGACGTCTGAATGCAGCGAGAAGAAATATAACCTTTCACTGCACAATATCTCTCCAGATCGCAGAAATCCCGGAGGAATTCACAATATTCCCGATTTTGAGCTTGTGGTCACCTGACACACTCCCTTTAATATATATATATATATATATACAGGCTATAGGCCTATATATTAATCTAATTATGCATTTACTTATTTGAATCTATTCTTATTTATTTAATATATATATATTTGTTCAAGTTTTACTTATTTATTTACTAATTTAGTTACTTATTTTAAGCTATTTTTATTAATTTTAATCGTTAAATACTTATTTATTTACTATTCATTTATTTACTTATATTCAATCTATTTTTATTTATTTTAATCTAATTTTATTAATTAATTTATGTATTTACTTATTGTAACCTCTTTTATTTATTTATTTATTTATTATTATTTTTATTTATAAACATTTTTTTATTTACTAATTTAGTACATTTTTAATATCTTATTAATTTCCTTAAATATTTATATTTATTCATTTATTTATGTACTCATTTATTTACTAATTTTAATCTATTTTTCATTTACTTTAATCAAATATTTTAATTTTTTTATTAATTTGTGTATACTTATTTTAATCTATTTTAATTTATTTATTTCTATTTATTTATTTACTTCTTAATTTAGTTAATTTTAAACTTTTTATTCATTTAAATTTTTTATTAATTTTTTTTTTGTATATTTACATGTTGTTAATCTATTTCTATTTATTTTAATTTATGTATTAAAATAAAAGGTAAAAATATTTATTTATAAACAATTTAATTTCTTTTCATGACTTATTTTAGTCTATATATCTCCCAACCGAATTCCCAATATTCCCTATTTGCTTGAAATTAGTTTCGTAGACAAACATTATCTAAAATTCTACCAAAACACTTTACAAACTGAACATTAAATAAAAACAACAAAAAAATCTCCACACGTTTCTCCCTCAACAGTGTTTAAAAGCAGAGCTGAAATCTCAGATATGATGAGAGAGTTTTCATAACTGCATTATTATTTTAACATGTGCAAAAGAGTTATGATGAAGAATGAGTTGACTGCTATATAAACACAAATGATGGACTGAATAATGAAAGGGTAAAAGAGCATGCAGAAGCTGTAAAGGCCGCTAGATGGCGCTGCATCACATCATTTACAGAAGAAACTTCAACCCTTCAGTTCAAATTCAGCCCTTCATGAACATTATAATGATTATATGCTCAAATAATGGACAGATACACACCTAACTCTAAGATTATTGTAATTATAATTGACTATAATTATCAATTATAGATCATATAATTGCAGAGCAAACACTTGTGTGTGTGTAAAATAAACTAAATATTTTCTTTTGTAAAGAGTCTCTTCTGCTCACCAAAGCTGCATTTATTTGATCAAAAATACAGTAAAAACAGTGAAATATTATTATAATGTAAATCAGCTGTTTTCTATGTGAATATATAGTAAAGTGTAATTTATTCCTGTGATCAAAGCTGAATTTTCAGCATCATTACTCCAGTCTTCAGTGTCACATGATCCTTCAGAAATCACTATAATATGATGATTTGATGCTCAAGAAACATTTATGAGTATTATTAATATTTTAGTGGAAACTGACATACATTTGATTTTTCAGGATTCTTTAATGAATAAAAAGAAAACATTTTTTTGTAACATTATAAACGTCTTTACTGTCACTTTTGACCATTTAAAGCATCCTTGAATGATTAATGAATAAAAGTATTAATATTTTTAATTACAATTTTTGATGAATAAAAGTGTTATTGTTTTGTTTACTTACCAAGCAAATCATCATATTATAATGATTTCTGAAGGATCATGTG
>JAVALU010000317.1:25000-30000 GCA_030770095.1 Gila robusta
CAGGATTCTTTCATGAATAGAAAGTTCAAAAGAACAGCGTTTATTTGAAATATAATCTTTTGTAACATTATAAATGTCTTTATTGTCACTTTTGATCAATTTAATGCATCCTTCTTGCTGCATAAATGTATTAATTTCTTTAAAAAGACTCCAAACTTTTGAACAGTAGCATATATATATATATATATAAAGCATCTATTTTTCTGTAAAGCTGCTTTGAAACGATGTATATTGTGAAAAGCGCTATAAAATTAAATGTGAATTGAATTGCATCTATTATTTGTGTAAACTATAGGGCTGCACAAAATATATAGAAATGATCGAAATATCGCAAATGTATATATATCCCAATATGCATATCGCAACAGCTTGCAATAACTGGGGTCATGAACAAAAGACAGAAAATCACTCACTGCTCTCGGCTGAAACACTTGCATCCGTATATATTTAAGTCATACAGTGTAAACTAAGCAGTGTTTTATTTTTACATGTGATTATTCAGTTTCTGTTGTTTAATAAACCTAATGTAGGATAACCTGAACCTTAAACCCTGTGGTTTACACCGATGTTAAAATAACACTTCTTAAAATACTGATGTTCACTTTCAGAAGCTGGATGTTTTCTTGTCACAAAAAGAATGTGAAACACGTATATCATTTTAAATATATTTTATTTTATTTTACACACTTTAAGCATTATCGTATCGCATATCGAATATCGCATTATTAAATGAGTTATCGCATTTTTCTTCAATATTATGCAGCCTCGTGTAAACAGTGCGCGGATACTCCAGTGTTTACGGTAGTCGCAGGAATGTGTCACACTAATGTACGCCTGTCTTGTTATTTACTTTCCGAAAGTGAGTGACTGTGCAGGAGGAAAAGAGCATTAATCAGTGTGACCTTACAGGCGCAAAACACACGATCATAACAACAGCAGAAGAGTTATTACACATCATCATATTCAGCGATGAGATATCAGTCAAACATCAACTCAAACACATTGTGATTATAATGAACATAGAGGTATGTTTCATTCTCTTTGTTGTTTCGTGAGATCGTGTGTTTACACTAGTTTAGGACGTTTTTGTATCAAAAAAATTATAAAAATTTTAAATATGCGCAAACCGGACATGACATGAAAAAGCAACATATTTCCCACGTAAATCTGGGCTTTATGACAGGACATTTATTCGGTCACATGGTTCTATGTCACACTGGTTAGCTCCGCCCACTGTGAAAACATGACTGTATATTAAATATTAAATATGCTCGGACTGGTTGTGAAAGTGTCGCATGCAGCGCCTGATTAGAATACAGTGTTTAAAATGTTCACACAAAACCTCTGCAATGTTCTGGGAATGTTTGTTTATGTTATTATTTATGCTCCTGTATGTCATTTAAAGTATTGAAATATGAGAGGCATAAAATGACGATGACGGTGTTATTTCACCGTGGATGTGTTCTGATGTTGTGCTGTTGAATAAGCAGGTTTAAGGTCAACTGCTTATTTTTCCATTGTGGGTCACAAAGTGCAAACCTCCCCCTCCCCCCTTTTTCTGTGGCTCAATAGTTAGTGAGCTCCCTAACTAGACAGCACTAAGGAAACCAACCGAATATTGAATATTGATTTCAAAAGTATCTATTGCAAAATCAATTTATGAATGATTGACTGTATAAAATAAGTCAAAAACGAGAACAAATAAAATGCTAATGTGTATAAATTGCCAATTGCAATGTTTTTTTTGTATTTTTCAATTGGTGCATTGCTCATATGTATGTATGTATATATATATATATATATATATATATATATATATATATATATATATATATATATATATATATATATATTATGTACATGCCTTACTTTTTAAAATGTAAAATTTATTATTTTACATTTTTATTAAGTTTTGTATAAAAAGCCTGACAATTAAATTTAAAATATATAATTTTGCATTTTAATTCGAATTTGTATACAAACACATTACTGTTGAAAATGTAAATGTATAATTTAGCATTTTAATTCAATTTGTATAAATAAAAACAAACCATTTTTTATTTATTTTTTCATTTTATAGGCTAGGCTATATATAATTTAACATTTTCAATTTAATTTTCTATAAAAATGCTTTAGGCTACTGTTTAAAATAAAAACATAATTTAGCATTTTTTCATTCAATGTTCTGTAAAAATGCCTTACTATTCACTGTGTACCATATAAATATTATATACTACAGAAATAGTAAGAGTAGTATGCTAGTGTAGTATTGAGTCGCTGTCTAGTTAGGGCGCAGTGTGTGTATGTGTACACAGCCCGCCTCGCGCTCTCTCTCTCTGCTGTAGTGTGTGTGTGCGTTACTGTCTCTCTTCCGACGCTCATTCTGTGAGAAACACACAGGAAACTTGTCTAAAAAACACACACGATCGACATAAAACGTGAACTTTGGCACACGAACCCTCGATTATCGTCTCACGTCGATGTTTTACCGGAATACAACGATCGCAAACCGCTGAGGGGGAATCTGACTGGAGAAGATGGGTGTAAAGTCGCAGTTTGCACACTGAAGTTGGAGGATATTTTCCTAGTGGAAGTGAAAGAGAAGCGGGAACTTGAATCTTGGCGGTAAGAATATTAGCGTTTGAACTTTTACTGTGTGGATTGGAAATCTCTGTGAGGAAACTCAAAGATCTGCTCGACACGCACCACGTTTGAACTTTACTCACATTTGAAGCGTCTGAAGTCTTATTTCCGCAATGTTTTGTGTTTGTCGACCACCTCAGTAAGTGATATACACTTAATAGAGCTAATTTTCGTGTTGTTTTTGTCCTAAAACACGCTGAGGGAAGCGGCACATGCTTTTGGATGAGCGGGTGGGGGAGGGGCGATCTTCACTAGTTACTAATAGATAGTTAGTTGTACTTCAAATATTAAGTTACTGCAGCTTATACGTTCAAAACATAATGACCACGTGACACATTTTTGAGTCTTGTTCTCAAATGCAAAGTAAATTAAAGCCAGACAAATTAAATAATATTTTTAATTTTATGGAACAGTTTATTGACCCTTTATATGATTTTTAATGAGGAGGGTTTCTAGGATTAAACTGTATTGTTAACTCTACAGTATAAATTATTTAAAGTTGTTAGTTTATTAGTTTATCGGTGTTCAGCTGAAAGCCTCCATCACTTGTTGATATCAGTGATTTAGATGCTTGAGTCACATGACAGCATCTGATTTTGTTGGCTTACTGTACTACAGTACAGCTCATTTCTAAATATTTGTACGGAAGGTAAAAGTTTAGATTGAGTTTTTAACACCAGATATTAGATCAGCCTGTCTGTTACCGACGGTTTCTTTAGAAATGAGTGATAATTCTCGTGTAATAAGATTCCCAAAATAATATGATTTCCCTCTCTCTAATTGTCACTGTTAAGATTCGCTCGTTATTGTTTTTCCCAAACCTTTTACATAATTCCCGAAGGCCCACATGGAATGAGACTTTTCTTTGCTGATTTTGGAGAAAAATATCTCTTAGCGATAATCAAATTACCCTGAAATATATTAATCTTTAAAAGATAGTGATCTTGATTCAAACACCCACGTGATTTTATTCCTAAATGAGAGATTCGTCTCTGTCTATTAAACCTTTGACAATATCAGCGAACATTCAGATCTGTGTTCTGAACCAGAGAGAGCTGTTGTCATTTATAGATATGAAACCGCTTTAAGACATTATTTATTTCTTAAAATAATTCAGATGATCACAGAAGCACTGGATAAAAGTTTATTGCATGATGTCTACGGTAGCGATCACCTTTTGAAAGTAACTTCAAATAAAGATAGAATTAATTACATTGTTACACCAGTAGGTGGAGACAAGAGACTGTTAAAAATGTGTGAGTCATTGAATCATTCATTCAAAATATTCGTTCAAAAACGCTGATTCATATGAAACAAGTGATGTCTTTATGAGTGAGTCATTGAGTCATTCACTCAACCTGATTTTAATAGACTAGCAACTAATATTTTGTCAGAGCCTCTAGTGATTATTTTGTTTCGTCTATTCAGAATCATGATCTCTAAAATCGCGATTTTCAATTTCTCCAGTCGTGCAGCTCTATGAAATATTGAACACAAATAGCCTACACTATACAAAAACTGGTGTATTACATGATTTTACTTATACTGTACCCTAGTGTTTAATTAGATGTATAGTGCGAGCGATATAGCTGTTTTGATGAACAATTCCACTATTGATGGCCAATATAAAGACATCACACTATTTCATTTAAAGATAGTAACACGTTCTTCAGAAATTTATATTTAATGTAAGATACATTTTAAAAATGTATTTCATCTCAGATATTTCACTGGTTTGAAATTGCACTTTAGTGTAAAATTCATTGACCACAAAGTGGGAATTATTTTTATTTTATGCATATTTTTATTTTATGTCAGATGTGAACTAAGTATGCTTAGAGGGAAAGACACTGTTGTTTTGAAAGATATAGTTTTAAGGCAAATTATATTAATTACATCGATTCCCACGCCTAATCTTCATATGTAGATCACGCCCACGCTCCTCACGCTGTTATAAATAGCTTTAGAGTTGTAAATCATTACAAGTTGACGGAGTTAATGGTTAATAGGATTGAAGAGAGAGTTGTGGTCTGGGATTTTCTCCAGGATTTGAGCTAATCCAAATGGCCTAGTTTTGACTAGTGTCTGTAAAAACTCCTCATGGCTCTTTTAATGCTTATTATAAACCAGACAAAATGCTTTGCATGTTTTGTGGCTTGTCTGTTTTTTTTTTAAACCCCTTTTTATGGCTGTGATATACTGAATATTCATGATATAAATGATGCATAACAAATGCAGGAGGCTGGTTTTAATGAGTATGGCGACATGCTCTTCTGATTTCTGAATAATATCTGCGTACAACAATGATTGTTTGATACAGGCTCATTTAAGACTGTAAAGAGACATTATTCATAGTG
>JAVALU010000317.1:35000-50000 GCA_030770095.1 Gila robusta
GCAGGTGCTGGAGGCGTAAGTTATGGCACTCTGCCTTGTTCTGACCGACCATCAAAGTATTGTCGCGCTGGAGTTACGGGGTTATGATGTAGCAATTAAATCACCTCAGACACACATGTAAGTTACATGTTTCACAGTGATTGCTTTTGTTAGATTACTGAATAATGGCATACTCTCGGGGGAAAATGATGATGAAAATGATCAAGGTAAGAATGACACACGACACGGGTGACACCTAATCTGTAGCCCTGCCTTAGCTCTGAAGCTCTGTGACTATTATGAACTGTCTGCGACGTCAAGATTGCAATGCTGGAATGTTGTGGGTGGGTGTGTGTGTGTGGCGCGCGCGTGTGAGAGAGAGGCGCGTGCGCGATCGAATAGTGGAAACATAAATACTCCGTCATTTTGTTCATACAGGACATTCCAACTATACTCACTACTTCAACTTCTTGTTTATACATGTGAAGCCATTTTTATCATTGTGAGTCTAATAGGGTTAATATTGATTACATTTTAAGTGTTATCATAACATTGTGCTATAAAATAGAAGTTAAGGTCTTTTGCCTTCGTAGGACAGTACTGTACTTTAAAGTTTTGAACTGTTGTACAATGTTCACAGAATACAGTGACTTGGTCTCAAGTGAGTTAGATGTTTATAGAGAATACTCAGGGTTGGCTTATTCATAGTGTGAATTCAGGACACGCTTGTATCTTTTATAAAAATGTATTTTTATATAAATATTTATTTTTTCTTCTGAAAATCTGATGACATATTTTGCACACAGGTAAAGGTGCCCAATATCAGTCATTTCTGAAAATAAATTTCAAAAGTTAAAAAAAAAAGTGTTTTGGAAAATAGCTCTTTATTTGATTATCATAAAAATGTGTTTTCTATACAGAGATATCGACATCGGTAAATATCGGTATCGGCCATAAACAGCAATATTAATATCGGTTATCGGTATCGGCCACAATTTTCACATCGGTGCATCACTAGTTATGATGCGCTGTGTTACGATGCGCTGTGTTACGATGCGCTGTGTTACGATGCGCTGTGTTACGATGCGCTGTGTTACGATGCGCTGTGTTACGATGCGCTGTGTTACGATGCGCTGTGTTACGATGCGCTGTGTTACGATGCGCTGTGTTACGATGCGCTGTGTTACGATGCGCTGTGTTACGATGCGCTGTGTTACGATGCGCTGTGTTACGATGCGCTGTGTTACGATGCGCTGTGTTACGATGCGCTGTGTTACGATGCGCTGTTATAATGCTGCGCGTGTTACGATGCGCTGTGATGTTACGATGCGCTGTGATGTTATGATGCGCGCGCTGTTACGATCAGGCTTGGGAGGGTTACTTTAAAAATGTATTCCATTACAGTTACAAATTACTTAATAAAAAAGTATTCAGTAACGTAATCCAAGTACCACAATATGAAAGTAATGTAACTGATTACTTTTGGATTACTTCAAGGACAGATTTTATTTTAAAAAACAACAACTTTTATTTATTAAGAATTTCACAGCCCTGAATAAATATTTATGTAAAGGACTATATATATATATATAATTTTTTTCAAGCACATATAATAAAGAATTTTTAGACAATGGAAATGTTTCTTCAACAGGAAAATAGAGAATATATATATATGTATTTAAAGGGCTATACAGACATCTAGTGGCTACAGTACATATTACAGATTATTGTTTTATTTTTAACTAACATGTAGGCTACAAGGAAATGATAAAAACACAACATTTAAAAATTCTACACAATCTACATATTAGTTTATTTTAAAATAGGCCTACATGTTGACTAAAGCCGTGATCTTTCTTAATTTGCCTGACTGAGCTTGGGCCGTTGGCAGTGGGAGTTCCCCTACGTTACCTAGCAGCGAACATCGCGTTAAGTGAGACTGAGATTATGAAAGGACATTTTAGGTACTAAAAAAGCTACTCTCCTAATTTCCAAGAAATGAAAGCATTTTTACCCATGGGCAGCATCGTTTCTAGCAGCAGTGATTCAATCTGTGTCTGAGGAGATTGTTGTAGAGAGCTGTTATTTTGCGCATGCACCAGCGGATGGTGTTACGATGCGCTGTGTTACGATGCGCTGTTATGATGATTGCTATTGACGACGGTCATTATAAGGAAGGAAATGCCACAGAATCTTGCTTTAAAAAGTGCATAGAGCTGCTGTTTTATTTAGTGATGCACCGAAATGAAAATTCTGGGCCGAAACCGAAAATTTAGGATGCACTTGGCCGAAAACCGAAACTGAAGCCGAAAATGGCTTCTTTTAAAAACGTATACTAATATATATATATATATATATATATATATATATACAGTACAAAACCTAAAATATTTTTAACAATAAATATAAATAATAATACCAAATAATATTATTCTTCAAGTTTTATGTTCCTTAAAATAAAATAGTTTTTTAACAGTTGTGCAAAAAGATCCACAATTATCTGAATAACTGCACACAAAATCACAGAATGGCAGTGGGCCTCTATTCTGCTGCTGCATGTAAACAATTTTTTACTTACATTTTAAATTGCTGTGCAAAACAATGCAAAACAACAGTGCAAAAACAGCACTAGAACTTAATCCAAACTCAAACTGTAAACACCATGTAAGCCTATGCAGCCTTAGGAAACAGTTGTGCAGTGCTACGCAAATTTTAATGTAACTGCTATACACACAGAAAATTGGACTGGGGGTCTTACATGCGCTTCATGTGGCACACTAGCACACACACGCAAGGTCTCTCGCTCTCTGGCGTGCGCGCGCTACACGGTTTGGAGCACGAGCTCTTGCTCGCTCGCTCGATCGCTCTTCCGGGAGATTTGAACTAATTTGCGGGCATCAGGGAGCCGCTATCAATATGCGGGAAACATCCCTATCTTTGATAGGCAGACGCGTGATAACAGCTTGACCGTGAGTGAAACCTAAGCGCTTGCGCACGGATGGGAGGGGCGGGTGACATTCATTTTCGGTTTACGTTTTCGGCTGTTTTTTTTATTTCGGCCCGAAACCGATAATGCCATTTTCGGCCGAACATTTTCGGCGGAAAATTAGCATTAGCAAATTAGCAAAATTAGCATTAACATTAGTTTTCAGGTTCAGAAATTGAATAAAGTAATAAAATATAAAATAACACTGCATATTTGACTGTATAAAGGTACAAAAAACTGACGGTTCGGTTGAGAAAACTAAACTAAAATTGCTTCTTTTTTTTTATTAAACAGTGGTTTACTGAACAAATTATGACGGTGTTTAAATGAATTAAATTATAATTAAAAGTTTCTTAAGGATAAATGATCTCTGCTGTAAACTATATAGGAAGCCCTTACTTGCACATTACTATAATATTAAAGGTTAACAACAGAGCCCATATTAGCCTAAATTCAGTTGCTATTCATTTAATAATCAACACTAAAATAACAAATTGTATGTAAACATGTAAACAGCACAAATAAGGCAGTCTTTGTGTTTACTTTTAAATCTAATTATAAAATGATGTTTACTCCAATTCGTTGTTGAAATGATCATTTAAACAGTGGCTGTCAATATTCATGACAGATTTATTCAAACATACATTAAATAATCAATACATCACTTATAGGTTAAGTAAAATATATTACACGAGTACATCTCAGTAAGTTGTTCTGTATCTTTCAACATACCTTCATATTAGGGCTGTGTGTGTGTGTGTGTGTGTGTGTGTGTGTGTGTGTGTGTGTGTGTGTGTGTTAGTGCTGTAACGATACACCAAACCCACGATTCGGTTCGTATCACGATTTTTGACCCAAGATTCGATACAAACCTCGATTTTGTTAGAGGAGAAAAAAAAAAGAGATTTTAAATGGGAAAAAAAATATTTTTATTAAATAACATTTGAAAAACCTACAGGTAAATGTTCTATACATATTTGTGAGTCTTCATTTTCTTTTGTTTGCCTACTCCAGTTCTTGTTAAAACTCACTAGATATGTTTATTCTGTGCATTTTGGGCACTTTTTGTGTGAAATCATATTTATTTCGTCCATCAAAAGCGTGCTTTCACTTTTATTGAGCGTGAAAATCGACTCGGCGCTGAATCCCGCGCTTCACTGCTGCTACGCGACGCTAGCGGTGTGAAACCGCCGTTACAGGTCAAATTAAAGAATTTATCCTCCACTAGTTTTGTGGTGTAGGTCTACGTATTTTATAATGTTAACTTCAAATAATACTAATAGTAATTTACAGATGTGGTAGCACTGGATCTGGACGGGAAGGATAGCTCTGGGAAGGGGCGTGTCGCGATTCTGCCTTCGCACGGCTGATTTATACTCCTACGCCGGAGCCTCTACGCCAGGGGTCGGCAGCCTAAGGCACGCGTGCCAACACTGGCACGCGGAGGGTTAATCGCTGGCACGCAAGCAAGCGCGAGAGGGGTGTATGTATTTCATTCAGATAAAGTAGCCTACCTCCCACCTATATACAGATCTACATATTGATGTAATAATTCCTTGTAGTAACAGCTTGTTTTATTAAGTTAGGAGTTATTAATATTATTAAAGTGTGAGTATTAAACTGCACAAGTCAATGAAAGCGTGCAGCTCTAACAAACCATTGGTCAGAGTGGTCGCGCTGACCACTGCGCATCAGCGCAAACAAGTTATCCAACTGACACCTTAAAGCTCGTTCTGCTGTAAATAGTTAATGCTATAAATTTCAACCAAGTGTATAGAGTCCTTATTAAACATTCCATACATATTAAAATGACTGCGATGCATGTGGAAACTCCGTTCATGCGTACCTGATCACTTCATGTTTTTTCTCTGATTGAAAAGCTATCCAATCGTGAGACAAATGCCCTCTGATTGAGAGCACACTTTTACATATTCCAGATGAAAATGAACAAAATGCATATATGCATTATATATGCTTGTTGAAGTCACAAATGTAAATTTTACTCCTCCCAAATTGGTTAAAAAAAAAAAAAACATGCGAGTGTTATAACGGCTCCCGGTTTATAGATATGACAGCGCTGCTGCAACACGCATCTCTTCAGCAAGCCGACGTGCAAACTGGCGTAAATGAAACTGAAAGTTTAGCTTACATTCTGAAGCTCAACACACAGTTGTCTTCATTAAAAGTAGTGAGATGCAGTTATGTTGCCAAGTGGAAGTGTAACACTTTTAACAAAACTGAAAGAAGTCAGTAAAAACACGAATGACCAGGTCCAATCTGTTCTTCAAAGTCTAATTTAGGCCTGAAAACAAAGATGACAAATCTAAAACAAATTTCATGAGAAACATTTTAATTTCTGTACTATTTCTTTGTTAGCCATTATGAATATTTAAAATATGTTTATGTTTATTTATACATGGGGGGGGCTATGGCACAGTGATGAACTCGGAAACTTAAAAATGGCACTTTATGACAAATAGGTTGCCGACCCCTGCTCTACGCTATAGACTAGGGCTGCAACTAACGATTATTTTAATCGATTAATCTGTCGATGATTTTTTCGGTTAATCGGTGAATCGGATTAAAAAAAAAAAAAAAAAAAACAGCATTCCGAGCATATAGTGAAGATTCTCTGAGTCATTTAGAGGAAAGATTGAAAAATTCAGTGCTGCAAATTGTGGGAAAAATATTCCCCTTGTACTTGGGACAGACAAGAAAGTGTTTTCATCTTCTGTCTATCTGATTCGAATCACAGTCTGCTAATTCAGTGATAAGAATTGAATTGTTTTTATTTATATTGTTGTCCATTTATCGAACTTCCATGCGTCTTATATTACTATGTATGTACCAATTGACTAATGCTCAGACACACTCAGTCTCTCTCTGACTTTTTTTAATTTATACTCAAACATCTCTGCGAATTGTTGACTAGCGTAATAATCGCGCGACACAACGAATCGATAATGAAATTCGTTGCCAACTGTTTTAATAATCGATTTTATCGATTCGTTGTTGCAGCCCTACTATAAACTACGCGTTGTTTTTCATTTATACTTCTGCGTCATTGTCTGTGTTGACGCGCAATTACACATGCAGAGGGAGCATGTGAACCCCGAGGGAGGGGTTCTAGCGGACCAATCACAGCGCTTGCATTTACATTTACAAAAAGTTTCTCTCTTTTTGTTACTTTTTTGGAGAGGTGCTCGTCAGGGTACGCCGAAGGGTAAGCGCGCTACACACAGCCTACGACGTAGCTATGGCGTGAGTTCGACGCAGATTTCGGTTTCATATCGCATATCGTTACGGCCCTACTTCATATGTTCATTCATGTTTATTCTGTAGTGAATGGGTAGAGATGATCACGTTCACTCGCGCCACATCAAAGAGCGTCGATGCGGGATTTTTTTTTATTTGAATTTCGTGATAAAATGGACCAAATTTGAAAGATGACACTTTGTTTCTTATCAAAAGTAACAAAACGCAGAGCTTCGATTAAAAAAAATGCTTCTATTTTGTATTATTTGAATGTATTTTTTTACATTAATTTTAAATTGTATGTATTTCAATGCAAATTCGCTATATCAAATTTAGGGATGCTAACCGATGA
This sequence comes from Gila robusta, assembly GCA_030770095.1. Classification (NCBI taxonomy): domain Eukaryota; kingdom Metazoa; phylum Chordata; class Actinopteri; order Cypriniformes; family Leuciscidae; genus Gila; species Gila robusta. Next base: position 41,573 of record JAVALU010000317.1, read on the forward strand.
CCGTTTGACCGATGGTTGACCGTCTCAACGTTAACCGATCAAAGTTGTCGGTAGTCGGTTAAAAAAAAAAGTGATCTCTAAATTAGGCTATTATAGACAGTGGACTAAACGCTACTACAGTTAGCCATCTCATTCCAAGATATTTTTGTGTGAAGTGAACAAATCCCTCACACTCAATTTTTCATAACTCGCCTGTTTGTACTTAATAAACCAATAAAAACATTTGGCGCGAGGTCACAGCGTTTGGGTTCGCGCGCTCACAAGGTTTGCGAAAAGTAAAGGCTACAGGCTAAAACACTCAAGGTTAGAGCCAGGGCAGACGACAGGATGAAGCGTGTAAAGAAACGTATGCTGCGTCCCAATTCGCATACTATCCGTCCTAAATAGTATTCTAAAATAGAACTAGTACGTCCCAAATCGTAGTATGTTGAAATGAGTGTTCCAAAGAGACCCGGATGGTCTACTATATCCGGTCAGAATCCGAAGTGCAGATCGATGCGCACTCTTACGGCTAATATTGCCCACAACCCATCGCGCGTTGGTCAAGGATTCGGTTAGAACTACAAACACGAGTGAAAAGTGTTAAAAAACTACAGACATGGAGGACGCGCGCGAGTCCGGCGGTTGTGTAGAGAGGTTTAAAGAAAGGGGTTTAAGTGATTAATTATCAGTATCTAACCTGACGAAAATTTATTTATTCAATGTTGGCTACGTTATATTGCATCTGCAGCAGCATTGTGAACTTTTGTAAAGATACGTTTATAGCCATTACATTTTAAATGCATCATTACATTCAAATTGCAAACACATGAGGAGAGTCTCTGCATGAAAGACCCACGACTGGCAGATGAACGAGCTACTACATTTCTCTCCGAAACGGTAAGAAATTATATTAGATTGAATGGAGGATTTTAACTGTGACGAGATGATTGACAGGGCAGTTTACGGTGATGCACGCGACAGATCTGTCCGTTAAAGATGACGACGTAGTATGTCCCAAAGCTTGCCTACTCTTTTGCTACACACTCAAAAGTATGTACTTTTTCTTCACAAAAAGAGTACATACTTTTAGGGCGTAGTATAAGTAGGCGAATTGGGACGCAGCAGTAGTGTGAGGGACCATTTCACCAAAAAGAATGACAAGTAAGTTGCAACTTGTGTGATGCAGTGCTTAAATACAGTAGTAATACTGTAGAAATATTTTACATCTACATTTCAGTGGTAACAGATAAGGTGATGATGATCATCATCTTTCTTTATTATTGTTAGCACTACCTCAAACTAAAGTGACGTCTCTTTGGAGCTGTCATTTTCTTAAATGAGCCGCGGCAATGTTTCAAATGAGCTTCTAACGCTAGACTAACGCCTTTATTTTCAACGCGATCACCTTGTACCCAAACCATTTCAAAACTAAGGAGCCATTTGTCCTCCGATTACATACAAGCTCCTCGGCGGCGCGTTTGCGGGACTCATGTTTCGCGCTGTAGGGGATTTAAAAAAAGTGATGTGAGTGGAAGCGCGGCGCCGGGGCAGTGTGTGTATTATGTGTGTGTGTGTGAGCGGGAGGCAGAGAGAGATGCGACAGAGTTGCGAAATGGCTGTTATTTCAAATAACGTGGCATATTTAAAACTAATCGGTTAACCGGTTTCAACCGGCTAATGAGGCTCGGTGGTCGGTCAAGAAAATTTTTAGTTTTCGCCATCCCTAATCAAATTAATGTGAAAACTCTTTCCAGATTTATATGGAGAAATCATAGATAATTTAAAGATACACTGCAATATACAGTGGGACTACAGGTGAAAATTAGCACGAGTGCTACAACCTGGTAAAATGCATCTCTCCTTTCTAAGGTTAATGTATATTTTACATTGTCCCTGTCCAAAAAATAAATAAATGAAATGAAATATCTCCAGTTATCATTAGTTATCAATAAATTAGAGATGCTCCGATCAGCATTTTTGGGGCCGATCACCGATTACCGATCACCAAAATCATGATCTGCCGATTGCCGATCACTGCCGATCACAGAATGGCAGGGGAATGGGAATCTTTTATCTATAATCTAGCAGAGTTTGCACCATTTGTAGAAATGTGTTTATTTAATTGTATTTAGAAAATGAGATGTCTTAAGGCTACTGTAGGCCAGCTTTCCCAAAAGAAGGCAGAGTAACATTAAATTATTCCAAACAAAGAGGGGTCAGGCAGACCAACACACATCAGATCAGCCTAATGGGAGGGGATCAAGTTACACTTAGGCATATTTGGAAATTGTAGCCTCTTAATACACCCACTACATTTACTAATTGGCAACAAAATGTACAACTTGTTACACCAAAACTGGCTACTGATAAAAGGACAAAACTATGGCAAGTTTTTTTCTGTTATTATTATGAACGTCTGATGTAGTTGAGCAGAATGCTCTTTTATGAAGTTACTTCATTAAAGGACATATTTAATGAGATTATGCCTGAAAAGGTTTTGGATTTTTTATCATATGTTCATTTTAAAATATATATTGTATAAAATGACTTCTTGTTTATATTTGTTTTGTTTTATTGTATTTATATGATATTTGTATTTTTATAATTGAATTTTTGCCATGAAAATAGCTTTGAATGCTGACATGGCATTAAATAAAATAATCTGAATCTGAATCTGATGTAGTTGAGGAACCAACTACGTCAGAACAAAAAAAATAAAATACCACCACCACTTTTGAAACATCTCGCGGCACGAATGTACCAATACAAATAAATAAAAACATCTCCAGTTAACTCAGAGCATTCATTTTGTTCATTTGTTAAATAAGAGGCGATCTAGCGCTGAAATGTTTTTTTTTTTTTTTTATCAAGTGTTCAAAGTGCTCGTTGCCGCAGCGATCAGTGGCGCAGATACCGCGTTCTGTTGTGGCTCGCGCGGTGCACGGTCTTCACTCGGACGCGCGCTTCAATCCGTTGGGAGACTCCCTATTCGTTCCGGTGAAGGAGAACTCATGTTGCCACTGCCAAGCGCCACTCTGCTGTTGTGTGCCCGTGCGCCACGCATGCAGGTGGGAAAAAGTCGTGCGAGTAATTTACGTCACATGATCGGCTTTTTTGATCGGCGCTTTTGGGGTTCGCCGATCAATCTATTTTTAGCCAATATCGGCCGATCATGATCGGCGTCCGATCAATCGGAGCATCCCTACAATAAATATGGGCTCGAGAAGAACAAAAGCGTGACGTTATGAGTGTGTGTGTGTCAGGGAGTGTTGTTTCAGGATCATTGATATGCTATTACAGATTTTACATTTTAGATTATAGAGATTTTTATTTTAAGTTTTAGTGAACTCTTTATTTAAAAAAAAAAAATCTATAATTCTTTGAATTTTTCATTTGTTTATTTAATTTTGTTATTTTAGCGTATCAAGTTAAACTAAAAGGAAAGCGAGAAATGGTGCATTGGCAACTGGCTGAAATAATATAATTTATATATATATATATATATATATATATATATATATATATGTGTGTGTATATGTGTGTGTGTGTTTTTAGACCTTCAGTCTGTGGTTTTCCTAGCGGTTGTTAGATTTTATGAATGAGAATGAATAATGTGTAGTTGTGTGAGATTATGATGTAATGTTGTGTGTGTCCTGTAGGGGGCGCTCCTCTTCTGAGCTGAGTGAAGATGAGCATTACCAGTGATGAAGTCAACTTTCTGGTGTACAGATATCTGCAGGAGTCAGGTAAACAGTGTGTGTGTGTGTGTGTTGAAGGGGATTTACTGATGACAAATCAACCGAAATCACAAGATTGGGGAAAATTTGGGGGTCTGTAAGATTTTTAATGTTTTTAAAAGAAGTTTCTTCTGCTCACCAAGGCTGCATTTATATGATTAAAAATACATAAAAAACTGTAAAAAATTTGAAATATTATTCCAATGTAAATCAGCTGTTTTCTATGTGAATATATATAGTAAAGTGTAATTTATTCCTGTGATCAAATCTGAATTTTCAGCATCATTACTCCAGTCTTCAGTGTCACATGATCCTTCAGAAATCACTATAATATGAGGATTTGATGCTCAAGAATATAAATTATATATATGAACAAACCCCTCTGTAAAAACCTTTAGAATATAGATACGGTAAAGTTTGGTGTGTGTTAGTAGGAAAAACTCACTTTGAGTCTTTGAGAAAACGGCCTTTAAAGATATACACTGTATTTGAAATCTACAGACGCAAATAGATAAAGTGCTCTAAAAGATGCAGTTATAAGTGTATTTTGGATGTTTTCTGTCCGCTACTCTGAAAAAACACTTTATGAAAAGCCAAAAATCTAAAAATTGACAGATTCATGAAAAAACACTGTTTTCGCCTGTAGTTTCTGGTATTAAAGGTTCCCCATATTGTCAAAACTGAAACTTCATGGTTTTTTTCATGATAAAGAGGTCTAGGGTTTATGCAACTATACGTTTCAAAACAGTCGATCCTGCATAAAATAGCTGTGCCTTTTCACGAGCCGTTGTGACTTCTGTATAAATGTGATGTCACAACATTAAGGTGAAACTTGAAAAATTAGACAACCGTGCAACAGTTCATGTATTTCAGTAATTCAAATGAAAAAGGTGAAACTAATATATGTAGTATATATAACTATATACATATGCATGATTATACTTTTCAGAGGGCCGACATTTCTGTATTTAAAATCCTTTTTTTTTATTGATTTCATGTAATATTCTAATTTTCTGAGATTTTGAATTTGGGGTTTTCATAAGCTGTAAGCCATAATCATCACAATTATAACAAATAAAGGCTTGAAATATCTCACTTTGCATGTAATGAGTCTATATAATATATTAGTTTCACCTTCTAAGATGAATTACTGAACGATATTCTAATTATTCGAGTTTCACCTGTATAAGAGTAGAACAGTGGCTAATGTTTATTTATTTGGAAATACCACAGCAATTTAGTTCGACGTTAACCGTCTGTTCTGCACATTTCACAAGTGACCGCTTCGTCAATCAAACACAGTCAATGAACTGTAAAAAAAATATTTTCATGATTTATCACAACTTTTTATCTTTTGTCAATTCAACTTAGATAATTAATGTGGCTCAGATAACATAATGTTTTGAGTTTCTATTTATTAAACCAATCTACTTTATTGTATTAACCCATTTTTTTAATTTCAATGAACTCAAAATTTTAAGGCAACCCAGTTAACTTACTTATTTAAGTTAAGCCAACACTATATTTTTTTTGCAGTGTGGTTGCCACAAGCTTTGATAGAATATCTGTTGCAAACAAGATAAAATACGTTGTTTCTTTTTCTAAGTTACAGACACCAGTCCTGTTGGTGTCTGTTGTTTTTATTGAGTTAAAGACGGTGAGATTGAGTTCACTCAGTCTCTGTGTCTCTTGTTTTGCTAACAGAAACTAACATTTAATTAGACAGGCCCAATAAAATTGTATTTTATTTTGAGCTGTAAAAATATATTGAGATGGTTTTTGGCACTTATACCAACATCAAAACCTAAAATAAAACTCCAGAAAGCTGTATAATATGGGACTTTTAAACAGCATGAAAGCATGGATCTGTGTATTGTGTATCGCAGATGTGTAAGGTCTGAACCCAGTGTCCTCGTGTGTGTTGTCTGCAGGTTTCTCTCACTCGGCGTTCACGTTTGGCATCGAGTCTCACATCAGTCAGTCGAACATCAACGGGGCGCTGGTTCCCCCGGCGGCCCTGATCTCAGTCCTGCAGAAAGGCCTTCAGTACGTGGAGGCCGAGATAAGCATCAACGAGGTGAAACTTCATATATATATAACCATTATATAGCCATATATATATATATATATCCATTATATAGACATATTTATATATATATAACCATTATATAGCCATATTTATATATATAACCATTATATAGCCATATATATATAACCATTATATAGCCATATATATATATAACCATATATATAAACCATTATATAGCCATATATATCCATTATATAGCCATATTTATATATATAACCATTATATAGCTATATATATATATATATATATATATATATATATATATATATATATAACCATTATATAGCCATATTTATATATATATATATAACCATTATATAGCCATATATATATATATATATATATATATATATATATATAACCATTATATAGCCATATATATATATATATATATATATATATATATAACCATTATATAGCCATATTTATATATATATATATAAACCATTATATAGCCATATTTTTATATATATATACCATTATATAGCCATATTTATATATATATATATACCATTATATAGCCATATTTATATACAGGTCCTTCTCAAAAAATTAGCATATTGTGATAAAGTTCTCTAAACGAGCTATTAACCTAATCATCTGAATCAAGTAATTAACTCTAAACACCTGCAAAAGATTCCTGAGGCTTTTAAAAACTCCCAGCCTGTTTCATTACTCAAAACCGCAATCATGGGTAAGACTGCCGACCTGACTGCTGTCCAGAAGGCCATCATTGACACCCTCAAGCAAGAGGGTAAGACACAGAAAGAAATTTCTGAACAAATAGGCTGTTCCCAGAGTGCTGTATCAAGGCACCTCAGTGGGAAGTCTGTGGGAAGGAAAAAGTGTGGCAAAAAACGCTGCACAACGAGAAGAGGTGACCGGACCCTGAGGAAGATTGTGGAGAAGGACCGATTCCAGACCTTGGGGGACCTGCGGAAGCAGTGGACTGAGTCTGGAGTAGAAACATCCAGAGCCACCGTGCACAGGCGTGTGCAGGAAATGGGCTACAGGTGCCGCATTCCCCAGGTCAAGCCACTTTTGAACCAGAAACAGCGGCAGAAGCGCCTGACCTGGGCTACAGAGAAGCAGCACTGAAGTACCCACAGTCAGTGATGGTCTGGGGTGCCATGTCAGCTGCTGGTGTTGGTCCACTGTGTTTTATCAAGGGCAGGGTCAATGCAGCTAGCTATCAGGAGATTTTGGAGCACTTCATGCTTCCATCTGATTTCATTTTTCAGCACGACCTGGCACCTGCTCACAGTGCCAAAACCACTGGTAAATGGTTTACTGACCATGGTATTACTGTGCTCAATTGGCCTGCCAACTCTCCTGACCTGAACCCCATAGAGAATCTGTGGGATATTGTGAAGAGAAAGTTGAGAGACGCAAGACCCAACACTCTGGATGAGCTTAAGGCCGCTATCGAAGCATCCTGGGCCTCCATAACACCTCAGCAGTGCCACAGGCTGATTGCCTCCATGCCACGCCGCATTGAAGCAGTCATTTCTGCAAAAGGATTCCCGACCAAGTATTGAGTGCATAACTGAACATAATTATTTGAAGGTTGACTTTTTTTGTATTAAAAACACTTCTTTTATTGGTCGGATGATATATGCTAATTTTTTGAGATAGGAATTTTGGGTTTTCATGAGCTGTATGCCAAAATCATCAGTATTAAAACAATAAAAGACCTGAAATATTTCAGTTGGTGTGCCATGAATCTAAAATATATGAAAGTTTAATTTTTATCATTACATTATGGAAAATAATGAACTTTATCACAATATGCTAATTTTTTGAGAAGGACCCGTATGTATATATATATATATATATATATATATATATATATATATATATATATATATATATATATATATATATATATATATATAACCATTATATAGCCATATTTATATATATATATATAACCATTATATAGCCATATTTATATATATTTTAACTGCAGAAAGGCCTTCAGTACGTGGAGGCCGAGATCAGCATCAACGCGGTGAAACATCATATATATGACGTGTTTTATGTGGACAGATCAATACAGTATAAAGAACATGTAGGATTATGGAAAATAACAATGTCTTTTCTGTTCACCAAATGCTTTTTAATCTTCGCTATTGCTTCAATACAAACGAACAAGCGCGCTGTTATTTGTTGCGTAGTGACGTGTGTGTTCAAGTAAGCCAGATATGAGCAGATTATGTGCAATACGCTGTATTCAATATACCATGATGACTCACGAGTATTTGCGCTAAATCTGCACAGATTTGTCTTGCACGAACTTCCCCACCAAAGTGAGTAAATATAATAACACGCCAAATTGGCTCGTGATTTGACAGCGTTACCCGCCCAAGATCATTTTTACCTGCATTTGGCGCGTTAATTTCGAACCCTGATGGTGTGTGATTGTAATGTTGTGTATGAATCTCTCAGGATGGCACCGTGTTTGACGGCCGGCCGATCGAGTGTCTGTCGCTCATCGACGCCGTGATGCCAGACGTGGTTCACACCAGAAAACAGGCCATCAGAGACAAACTCTCACAACAACAACAACAACAACAACAACAACAAGCCATCGACTCCACCAACTCTACAACCCTTCAGT
>JAVALU010000317.1:57500-67065 GCA_030770095.1 Gila robusta
AAATAAATAGATTTTTTTTATCCAAATAGAAAAACGTAGAAAGCACAGCAATATATATCGTATATCGCCATTTAAAGGTGCAATGTGTAATATTTCTGAGGATCTATTGACAGAAATGCAATATAAGATCCATAACTATGTTTTCAGTGGTGTATAAAGACCTTACTTAATGAACCGTTATATTTGTATGACCTTAGAATGAGCAGTTTCTGTCTACACACACCGCGGGTTCCCGATCATTGAAATGTGCCGACATGTTTCTACGGTGGCCATAAACGGACAAACGCGTTTCGTTACTATGTTGCTCTTCGTGCAAGGAAGCAAGTTTAGTTCAGCGAATAAAACACTGACACAATGATGAACAAGTAACAATAATATTCGCAATAACATATAGTTTTACTGAATAATTAAGTAAACATAATTTCTTAATTTATCCTTGTAAAGAAACCTCATTGCTGAACTGCTACTCTCTGCTGTCTCAGACAATGACATCACTTCCTGTCGGCCACCATAACTTTTGTTGGTTGCAATTTGTAACCTCACCACTAGATGCCGCTAAAAATCACACTGCACTTTTAAAGAAAACTACCGAGATATGATTTTTTTTGTCCATATCACCATATGATGGTGAATGTTTCATTACAGTTCATTATTTTCTGTTTCTGTGTCTGTAGAGCGAAGGCACTCTCTTAGCAACTGGATCTTATGACGGATTTGCAAGAATATGGACAAAAGACGGTAAGTGTGCTAACACTGGGAGCTAATGAAGCTCACGAGAGTTTGATGTGATCTGATGTTTTAACAGGTAATCTGAGTAGCACACTCGGCCAACACAAAGGACCCATATTTGCACTGAAGTGGAACAAGAAAGGCAACAGCATTCTGAGCGCTGGAGTCGACAAGGTGAATATCTATACGTCTATACGACGTCACAAAGAAACGCCAGTGTTTACGCTATGTTCACTAGTGATGGGAATTACACCTTTATCTTATTACACCTGTAATTATAGCTCTAGATCTCGTGCTAAACTGCTTTTAAAGGTTCCTAGAGTGCTGGTTAGAGTATAATAATGAGAAACGCTCGTTTTGTTAAGTAGTGCTGGGTAAAATTTTATGTAAGATTCTTAGTTTTATGTTTGGATGTTGTTGTGAAACTTTTTGTGCTGCCATTTTGGCCAGGACTCCCTGGAAGAAGAGATTTTAAAAGAAAAGGCTCAATAAACTGTTGCATAGATATAATACACTGAGCATCAAATATCTCTTCGCTTTGAGCTTTTCGATATGAAGCGCTGTGACTTCGCGTTGCTTTAAGTGCATTATTCTGCACACGGGATGCATAATCACTTTAAATTGGAGCCTTTCATATTATAATATTTCGGGGAGGTTTAAACACCTGGGAAAGGGGGCGTGGCCTATGGAATATCACTCATGGGCGACGCCCCCTTTCTGGGGAAATGGGTTTCCTCTTCACAATTATTACATCTACACTTATGCATTTGGCAGCTTACATTGCATTCAATGTCTATGTGATTAGTTTGTGCAATCAGTCTGGGAATCAAACTCAGCTCTATTGATTGAGCTGCACAATACATTAACTTTATCATTTTATAATTCCTAACAATCTCTCCAGTCCTTCTGTGTCTGATTGATAGTTTACACTGTTTTATCAGGTAAAAGTCTTTAATTGTACAAACGTCCTCCTTCAGCTCGAGCTTCACGTGTCTTTAAATCTGATAACTGATTATTGTTAGTAATATTTCAACTTGGTTATCCAGACATTATTTATCAGAAAAGTATTAAATATGATCAGTCTTTTGAGGTTTATTTGCTCGTCTCTCAATCATCATTGTATTGCATTGTTTTAAAACTACAGAGCTTTGATCATAAAACTAAGCATTTAAATATCGTCTTACTAAGACATGTTATTGGCAGATATTAATATTTATATGCATTTTATGTAAGTATCTCCTATAGTAGTTGGAAAAAGTGTGAAGTTTTTTTTGTTTTTTTATTAAAAAAATCAATAAGGTTAAAATAATAAATAAACCAAAAATAATTATGTTTTAAATTAGATTAAAATAGAATAAAAAAAATTATAATAAAATAAATGTAAAAATTATTTTAATAAATTAATTAAAATGAACAAAAAAATTAATAGAGATGACAATGAATAAACATTAGATTAAATATATTCAATTAGATTCAAATAATTATAAAAAAATTATTCAAATAAATTAGATTAAAAGAAAAAATAAAGAAATATTAGATTAAATAAAGAAAAATAAGTAACTATAATAAAATAAATTTAAATATAATAAAAAAATATAAGATTACAATAAATAAAACTTATATAATAAATTTTATTAAAATAAATGTAAAAATAATTATAATAAATTGTATTAAAATACAAATAAACAAAAAATGTGACCATACATATTAAATTAGATAAAAATAAATTTGAAATAAGTAAAAAATAATAAAATAAATCTAAAACTTATTCCGATAAATTTGATTACAATAAACAAAATTATTTGAATCAAATAAAAATTAGATGAAATATATTACATTTGATTAAAATAAGTGTCAAAATTATTTAAATAAATGTTTTTTTTTTTTTTTTTAAAGGAATAAAATAAATGCATATTAGATTATATTAGCCTCTGAATAAAACTGAGCTTCATATTTGCACTATATCAGACTAAAAGTCTGATGGATCAAATATGATACTCAACATAACGGTGGCCTGTCTGGCGGGTCCTTAAAAAGTCTTAAAATGTCTTAAATTCAGATTTGATGGGTCTTAAATATTTCTGGTCACATTACCGCTAAAATTTCTCCAGTCTGACAGAGCCAAAGTCCGTCAAATAACCAGTGAAGCATCGAATCGCGAGAATTATTCTGATTTTATTACATAAACAGCGATTGATAATGATAATGTATTTCTGGTAGCGCTGCCTGTCTCTGAGAGATTTTATAACAAATGAGCATAACAGCACACACAAAAACACTCACAGAAGAAACATACTGAGGTAAAAATTAAAAATGTTGAGTTTTTTATTTATAACATATGATATAGTTTAGGGCTGAACGATTATGGAAAATAATCTAATTGTGATTTTTTTAACCAATATTGCGATTGCGATTTAATATGCGATTACTTTTTAAGTTCTTTAACTTCTGTATTAGTCGACAAAGACAAGCAATAAATCATTGTACAGTAGGGATGGGAATCTTTAGGCAGCTCATGATCCGATCTAATTTTTTTCTTATTAATTAATCTTAATAACACTTAAAATATGTATTTAATTACATGTGTAAATATACATACTTTAAATATATATATATATATATATATATATATAAACATTTAATTAAAGTAACACTATGTAGTTTTTCAACCTTCATTATATATTTCCAAGACCCTTGTGATGGTACATCGATTTACAATAGGTTGAATGACACGTCTGCCATAGCCTGACAGTGTCTGTATCGCTTTTACTGGCACTATGTAACTTAGTAACACTATGTAGCACAAAAAAAACTACAAAATTCGACTGCTTTACGGCATACGTCACTTCCCCCACTTCCTCAGATTCTGACGTGAGAGCCCAACTAGCGTTTGATACCCGTCTGCCGTCTGTATGTTGTTGTCATGACCGAAGCAACAACTAAAAGGAAGAAGGCAAAGGTTTTGTCAGAGGAGACTAAAAGAAGAAAAAGGGAGAGTGACAAATTAAAAGGCCGGACGAGGATCACTATTGGAGGGAGAGCAAGACAGTTTGAAGACGGTGAGAGAGTGCGCGCGCGCGCGCGACCGGCTCTCTCTCTCTATGCTCGTTCTTTCAGTAACATGAACCCTGTCACAAGCGCAGCAGTCAGTCATCTGTAAAGTGTTTATACATTTATAAATAAATCAGGGAGTCAGGGAGCTGACTATCGCGCGAAATGTAAAAGGCTGAATAACATGGCCTGGCCATGTTACGGAATCTATCTGGTCCTCCATTTATCTTCATGAATCAAGTAATGCTAGTAGAGTAGCGAATTATCAATCTGGTAGCTACACTAACATGCTAGTTTACGATGGTTATAATAAATAATCTTTCAGGATAACTATCCTAATGTCTGCAGGCTGATAGTCATGTTTGTTTATTTATTTTTCTGGTGAAAGTGTCTTGCCTCTGGCTATAATGCAAATCGATTTCAAATTTGCAGATTCATCTATGCTAGCTTGATATTATAATATTGACGATATATGGCTATTACCTACCACACAAACATTGAATTGAATTAGCATATCCGTTATGTAAAACAGTAGACAATAGGCTACTATAATGACGCTGTCTTGTAAACGTGAGCAACGCGATCTTTTGACGTTTGAAAAAAATAAAACCCATGAAATTATATTCATATGACATGCTGAAATATATGCCAATGTACCTGGGATGAAGACATTTCACACGCAACGCTGGCAGTCTGCCCAAGACGTGAGAACTCAAGACGGTGTCGGCTTGTCAACAAATGCACACGTGTATCGCCTGGTGTAACCATGACAGATTTTACGACAGTAGTAGAAGACAATACTGTTTCCCAACTGTAGGGGGACCCCGAGAGCAAAAACCGCAAAAACGACATAGTGTTTGCTTTAAACCAATTACATGTTAAGAATTTTAAATGGGCTATAAACTAATATAGCTTCAAAATATAAAAGCTAGTAAATAAAGAGGAACAAAAAAAAAACATTACAAGCAATAAACAAAGAGTGCTTTCAGTATTTAAAAGTAGTCTGTCTGAACGTTTTCCATTCAAGAGCTGGAGTGATTTTCCCCCTATACGATAAGCTGCATTCACACTAATGCACATATCTCTTTTGAAATTGTAAATGTGGTTTGTCCTGTTGGGTTAAGATAAAACTGACCGTTTACATTAATTTCGCGTCAAAAGCATTTTGAAATGCAAGTACATTTAACCAATGAGTCGCTCACAGCCGCATGCAGGAACACTCTTCACAAAGCGCGTGTAAGTATTTTAAAATGAAAGCAGCTTTCTCAGTGATTTTCATATATTTAATATATAAGCCAACTGCATTCCAAAAGACATAAATAATGCCTTTGTGGAGCATTTGTAAGGAAAATTCCGGCGGCCAAGACCGCGCACTGCAAGAGTAACATCAAAGCGGCAAAACCTGTGCAATGAAGCCCGCGACTGTCCTTGTAATTCGCTTAAACCCCGAACTTTATGAAAGCTTATTTTTCGGAAGGTTCGAGCGGTGTCGTGTGTGTGTGTGTGTGTGTGAGAGAGAGAGAGAGAGAGAGAGAGAGAGAGAGAGAGAGAGAGAGAGAGAGAGAGAGAGAGAGAGAGAGAGAGAGAGAGAGAGAGAGAGAGAGGAGAGAGAGAGAGAGAGAGAGAGAGAGAGAGAGATGAGAGAGAGAGAGAGAGAGAGAGAGAGAGAGAGAGTGAGAGAGAGAGAGAGAGAGAGAGAGAGAGAGAGAGAGAAATTAGAAGCAAGCAGAATACTGTTGTTTCTAAAGCACGCGCAGCGTCATCACGCATCTGTGTTTAAAAACTAAACTCAGACTCGATTCTGAAATTCTCTGAATCGATCCAGAATTGTTGGAGAGAGAATAAATAGCACAATATCACATACATAAAAAATAAACTGTTCTTTCCTGTATGCCAGACCTATATGCGTAGCGTGCCAAGTTGATGCTTGATCTGCAGACTGCTTTTCTCTCGCGTGTCACGTGACCAGTGTAATCGCAGCTTTTGCGGTTACAAAATCGCATTTCATCATATCGCGATATTATCGCAAATGCAATTAATCGTTCAGCCCTAATATAGTTAAGTAACAACATGACAGGAGCTATTTTACTGAATATTCTCACGATTGCAAATGTTACATTGATTTTAGTTCAATAAACAAGTAGTTAATATTAAATTGCTTCAATTATTTAGGTTAAACATTAAATATTACATATACGTATGTAATGTGTATTTCCATCACAGGTTTGGTCTTAAATTTAATTCAAAGTGGCATTAAAAAGGTCTTAAAAAGTCTTAAATGTAACTTGACACGTGTCAGGCTTTACAGGGCTGAGATGGAGAATTATTCCCTGGCTTTTCCTTATAATCAGTTGTTCAATTGTTCTCGTTCTGCAGACGACAATCATTTGGGACGCACACACAGGAGAAGCCAAACAGCAGTTCCCCTTTCATTCTGGTGAGTTCACGACCTCTGCCTCGAGCTCAGAGGTCAAAGGTCACAGAGTTTTAATCATGCGTTGTGTGTAGGGTTGGGTATCGTTTGAATTTTAATGATTTCGATTCTGCTTATCGAATCCTAATTTCGATTCCAATAAGGTAATAAAAAAAACTTGGATATCATTCACATTTAGTTTTATTGCAAAACATTTAATTTTTGCTAAATATCATGAACACAAATCATCAGGCTAAAGAACACTTACACTTGCCTGTGGTTTAAAAATACCATAGAGAAACAACTAGCCGTACTAATATAAATTTCAAGGATTGGTAAAGACAAGTAAACACTCAGTAATTAAAAGGGAACAAATAAAAAATTAGCAAATGGACACAACCGAACAAAGATACGACTGAAATAAACAGATTTTTAAGATTTTCAGGTGCAGAAACTAAAATAACACTGTACTTTATACATAAAATATACATAACAAATATAGTCACAAAAGTTATTCAGTGAAGAACGAGTCAAATTGTCTTCTGTATTTTGATTAGTGTTGTTATAGAGCAGGAATATTAGTGCTGTCGCTTTAAGAGCTGCACGGATCCAGTGTACTGATACACACCAACACAGTCTCTCGCGCTTTAATGTTTTAAAGTCATATTGAAATGCTCACAAAGGAATCAATAAGAGGAATCAAAGTTTTACTTTTATAGCAAGTATTTGATTCCCAACCCTAATAACAGATGACGCTGTGAATATTAAAGTTATTAACGTTACTGTGTTATGAAACGGATCGAGAGGTATTTTACATTGATGTTTATATTACGCTACCACTTCTTTCGTTTTGATGTTTATTTTACGGTTAAAGTTACGCTTAACGTTCGTCTCCTTTTTCCCTGAACATGAGTTACGTTTGATCACTTGACAGAATAGTGTTGCGCAACCATGTGACTCACGGTAAATCAGATTCAAACAATAAGACTTAACCCGATAAAGGTATTCGATTAATTTCGTGTGGGTCGCGGGTGGATATGATAAATAATTATTAACAAAATATTAACTCTCTAAAATGTAATTTTTTTCCGCCAGGCACTAATGTGCACACTCTGTGAGATATACGCTGCGCGGGGTCCGCTTTTTTAAGCAGAAAGGGAGCAGGTTTGATAGTGAAGTAAAAAAGATGAACTAAAAACAAAATAAAAGGAAGGAAAGAAAGAAAAGTACCGTGTGGGAGCGTTTTAGCGAAGGGGTTAACGAGGATGAATCAAGTGCTGGGTATGTGATATGCAACGGCTGTGAAGTGTGTGTGTGTGTGTGTGTGTGTGTGTGTGTGCGTGCGTGTGTAAGCAAAACAGCTTGTAAACAATGTCATGTAACGTCACATTTACCTCAGAAAAAACATATCCAGTGACCATAAACTCGTTAGTCAGCTAGAAAAATTAACTCTAGCGAGGAGCATTTTGCTAAATCACCTTATAACATTATAATTTTTCATGTTCTTCCAAATTTAACGCATGTTTGAATAAATCTGGCAAGTTTTATGACGGCTACCATTTAAATGTTTATTCTTCATATAACTTTATTATTATAAAAATAAATAAAAGTGTAGTTTAAGTGTTTGTATACAAATCAGTTAATTTTTACCTTCAATATTATAGGCTAATGAAGCTACGACTGACTCCCATAGTTTACAGCATTAGTTAAAGGTCCCATTTTGTCAAAACTGAAATTTCCTGGGTTTTTCCATGATGTCAGAGCTCGATGAAATTACAATATGAGTTTCAAAACAGTCGATCCACACACAGCCTGCATAAAGTAGCTGTGCCTTTTCACGAGCCGTATAAATGTGATGTCAGAACCACTCAGTCTCCGCCCCCACCAATGGTGGATCACTCAGAAAACAACGGGCCAATCAGAAGAGAGGCTCATGAATATTAAGTAGACGGGCCAAAATCGCCCTGTTCGTGGCAGAGCTCCTGAGAAAGGAGCGGTAAACATATATTGAGATGGTTTTTGGTACTTATACCGCAAATATATATTCTTAAGGACATCAAAACCTAAAATAAAACTTCAGAAAGTTGTACAATATGGGACCTTTAAGAGATTTGTTTTCCTTGAGAATTTGCCATGTATTGTGTAGCCTACCTGATATCCAAAATAATCAATCGAATTGTGAAATTTGTGTCAATCCCCAGCCCTAATAAAGCATGTGTTGTGTCCCGCAGCTCCGGCGCTGGACGTGGACTGGCAGAATAACACGACGTTCGCCTCGTGTAGTACGGATATGTGCATACATGTGTGTCGCCTCGGGAGCGAGCGTCCACTCAAGACCTTTCAGGGACACACGGTGAGCAACACTGCACTTTTACACTTTACAGTTCGTTAACTATCTTACTCAACATGAACTAAGAGTGATCAATGCTTATACTGCATTTATTAATCTTAATCATGTTAACAAACAAGTGTTCATTACTTCAATGAGCTCATTGTTTCTGCCTTAAATTTTTACATTACATTTTTCGCTCACTGTGATTTTGTATATGTACATTTCTGAAATGCATAACTTCATAACAGATCACTCTAAATTGTAATGTGGACTCATGCATTTTCTGTAAAGCTGCTTTGAAATGATGTGTATTGTGAAAAGTGCTTTACAAATAAATGTGAGTTGAATGTTAGTTAATACTAATTTCAACATTCAATAATACGCCATTAAAATTAAAGGTTGTCTTGTTAACATTAGTTAATGCACTGTGAACTAACATGAACAGCTGGATTTTTATTAACTAACATTATCAAAGATTAATAAATACTGTAACAAATGTATTGCTCATGTTAGTAAATACATTAATGTTAACTAATGAAGCTTATTGTGAAGTGTTAGCGAGTTGAACTGTCCTTGAGCGTAACACACTAGATGAACACAGTGTTTGTTTGCTTTCAGAATGAAGTGAACGCCATTAAATGGGATCCGTCGGGAATGTTGCTGGCTTCATGTTCGGATGACATGACACTAAAGGTGGGAATTATTCAGCGTTTTCTGCTAATATTCCCTCATGTTTTATAACAAATCCTTCCCTCGAGGGTCAAAATGACCCACAGCCCTAAAATTATACTTCATTTTTTTCTTTTTTTTTCCAGAAAGCTCATTTTATTTCATTTTGATATTTCTATTTTTTAATGCAATTTTTTACAATTTTTGTTATTTTTTTATTTTATTTACCTTTAAATTACTAGATTTAATCAATAAATAGTAAAATTTAAGCACATTCTTTCAATTTAAATTCAAAATAACAATTTCTTGCATAACCCTTTTAATTCAGCTTTAAATATCTTACACTGGGAGTCTTTGGTGACCCTTGTGGG